>JAWDGP010005499.1:100000-207500 GCA_033675545.1 Elysia crispata | reverse complement strand
AACGGAAGAAAAAAAAAAGATAAAAATTCTTATAATCTAGAAGAAGAGAGATTTTTATTAAAAATTGAAGCGAGCGCAAAAAGAGGCATGCGTGATGCCATGTTCATCTACACTTTTGTTTATTCCTTACTGATAACAACACAGAAGCAAGGACAAGTTACTCGCTTTCATTGGTTCAACGCGCGTCAACAAGTGGAGCTAGGCCCCGCCCACTCCCGCCTACTTTCCATGCGCCAAACGTCACGGAGCCCGTATGGCACCGCCGCCGTAGTTGTAATCTTATTCTTGCCTTTGTTTTTCATGTCTGACCTATTCGCTCTCTTTCTCTCCCTCCCCCCTTGTCTCTGAGTCTGTCTCCGGCCTGCGCTAGAGCTGCTGATCGCGGCTCTTCCAATGTTTTGACAGACCTCCCCTCCCACTTGCAGTCATTCGTTGGTCTCTTTCCTAGTCCATCACCTGTGGAAAATAACTAGCTAGCTTCGAGGTGGGGGGAGAAGAAAGAGAGAGAGAGAGAGAGAGAGAGAGAGAGAGAGAGAGAGAGAGAGAGAGAGAGAGAGAGAGAGAGAGAGCGAGCGGAGATTTGGGTGAAGAAGGAGAGGGTGAAGTGGAGGGGAGGGAGAGAGAAAGAGGGATTTCAGAATTTATAACAGTATTTCTTTTGTGGTTCGGCAGGAGAGTCCAGCTTTGTGGGTTGTATGCAGGCCTCATTCAGGTGAAATGCGCTTAAGTCTTCACGCAGATCTATAGAATATAATAGCGGCTCACCGTGTCTGTCTCATAAACTGCTCGCCATTTATTGAGGCTCGGGGTAGCTTGAGCTCTATCCAGTCGTCGCAGCAGAGCAGGTGAATGTTTGAACTAGCATACAGGGACCAACGTATTACTGCAGGCACGTAATAATTATTATTGCTCTGCGCTAGATCTACAGGCGTCAGGGATTTGTTCTACAGTAGGTGTGTTGATGTGTTTGTGGGTGTGAGATTAATCCTAATCCCCGTTAACTGGCATTATCATCTTCTGGCTTTCCAGGTGTCTATAGATGCATTATCACGCATCGAAAAACAGATCATCTGGACCTATAACTGATGTAAATCCAGCTTTATTACCATAAATAATTCCAACCTCGGTATATCAATTTTGTGTCGGCACTAAAACTACCGTTGAAGTTTTATTCCTGGTCATTCTAGCGTAGGCCGAAATAAAGTTAAGACTCATTAAAAATTACGTTTACAGGGTCGGAATTAATATGCGCAAATTTATGTTTGGCTAGAAACCTACCAGAACGAGGTCTATAATTTCTAACTACTTCTGTATTCTTTTCCTTTTAATCATAGGATTAACATTATAAAAGTTTATACCGTGCAATCCCGTTGTTAAGCTAAACATATAGCTTTAAATATTTTCATACTTTGGGAATGCTGTGAAAGTGTTGTGCATTAACCTTAAGCCTCCCATTATTATTATCATCCAAGTTTATGATGAGGGGGTAAGTATTTCAGACACGCTTTGAGAAACAGATAAAAATTACTTGCTATATTACTCGCCGTGTTCTGTCATAGTAACCATTAAATGATTATAATAGTCTTACAGTGTTTATTGCTTCCATCTTATTGAACCACTGAAATAATTCGACTTTACTGTCAGTTTTTGTGAACTAATCCACGCGCTGCTTGAATCTCTTCTATCTGTGAGAATTTCACCCCAGCGAATAGTAACTTTTCTTTTAGAATTGTATCCAATAGGATTAATACACGGGTCGTAATGTTTCCTTTTTTGTTCGGTTATTTATCTTCTAGCGTCCAATTTTTATTTCTTTGTTTGTTAATTTGTCATACCTGCGTTATTAGATTATAATGATAGATTGTTATTTATGTGGTAATCCACAAAACTAGCGACGTTTGTTTATCTACACCAACAAAAATTGGTGCAATCTGGAACTCTAGTGGCCATCATAATTAGCACTATGCTCTGCTCACACTTATAAAAAGATGCTGATAATGCTGGTCTAATAGTATTATTATTGATTGTATGATCACGAAATTAATACTGCTCAGTTGTAAAATCAATTCTCTTGAATTTAAACAATTTTTTTCGATCTGAAACAAAACAAAGAGAATTCTTTGCCTTCATTGAATGACTGCTGAAAAAATTGGTTCCTCAAAAATAATTGTATTTCTTCTACGATAATTATTTCTATGATCAAAGTCTTATTAACTTAAGTTTATATATTTCTCAAGCGCAACCTGTTTACTTACAGAACAACCTCAGGTTTGACATACCAAGCTATTTCACTATCATAAGCCGTAACTATAGCGATGCGACTCGGAGAGAGTTCAAACTTGAGGTTTAAAATGTGCGGGGTAAATACTGGCTAACTGATTAGACTGATTAGATGTGCGCTTTAACACAATGCCACCAGACCTTCATTGATTAAATAGTCTGTAACATAAATAAACGTCGGGGAGTTAGAACAAAAACTGTGTTTGCATAGACGGATACAAAACATATAATTATAGATAGAAGGAAGATTTGAGGTAAGAATAAAAAGAGCAAGACAGACAGCCGGTAGGTAGGTAAAATGACTTGTAGCTAGATAGCTAGCTCGATCGATAGATAGATAAATAAATACATAATTTAAATATGTTATGATGGATCGGTATAAAAATCTGATGTGTATTTTTATGTAAAGCTTGATTTACTCCATTATAAGTTGTACATCACATTGGAAGTGTAAGAATTAAAATTAATAATGATGACGATAACAACAACAACAACAACAATAACAACAACAACAACAACAACAACAACAACAACAACAACAATAATAATAATAGTAATAATAATAATAATAATAATAATAATAATAATAATAATAATAATAATAATAATAATAATAATAATAATAATAATAATAATAATAATAATAATAATAATAATAATAATAATAATAATGATAGTAATAATAATGACAATAATAATAATGACAATAATAATAATAATGATAATAATAATAATAATAATAATAATAATAATAATAATAATAATAATAATAATAATAATAATAATAATAATAATAATAATAATAATAATAATAATAATAATAATAATAATAATAATAATAATAATAATAATAATAATAATAATAAGTAAATAATCACACATAGATTCTAAACTGTTTAGATTGCACCAGTTAATTTTAAAGAAATATTTGAAGAATGTGTGGATTTGGTGTTGCTAAAATAATTATTATTTTCCATGCTCAAAAGAACTTTCGAATTTTTCCCCAGCGCGATATGAAGAACAATTTTCCTGCAAGGTTAAAATTCAATTAAGTATGAAAAAAACTTTGATCTCATAATCTTTCACTATAAACTGGCTCTACTAGATTTTTTATTACACAATAACCCACATTTTATAACCATGAAAATGACATTAAAAAGTCAGTAATTCACGAATTTGACAAATGAATTTTCTTAGCCACAGAGTGCACAAGTGTGTAAATAAAATGCTTGCCGCTGTCGGGTGGCGGGTAGAGCTGCTGTGTGTAGACAGGCCCAGCTGCTGTGAAGAGAACATGCAGTCTTAATTATGTCTGGTGCCATTAGATGGGTGTGTGAACTTTGGAACAGGTTGAGTAAGAGGGGGGGGGGAGGAGAGAGAAAGAGAGAGAGAGAGAGAGAGCGAGAGAGAGAGAGAGAGTCTGAGATGGAGAGAAAGAGATAGAGAGACGGAGGCAGAAAGACAGACTGACACAGACAGAGACACCCAAACAGACACAGACAAAAAGACTAATCATGAAGAATGAACGAAATTAAGGTCAAAGAGATGAATAAAGAAAGACCGAGGCGAAGGTATGTTCATAAATAAATAGATAGATGAAAAGATGCAGAGATACATAGAGAGAATGATAGAGACTGAAAGAGATGGGGAATTAGGTACAAAAGGAAGAGAAGGTGTTTATTTTTTTTTATGATAAAATATGTGATTCCTTACTCGATTTTATGTGATAGTTTTAAGCACACGTTACAGCCAAGCAATGATTTGTAAAAATTAATTCTCTCCTTACGCGTTATAGGTAAACTATACAAAACCAACTTAAAAACCGACTGTAGTTTTTGTGGATTTCATCTGCAGCTATTGATATCTTCCTCCAGGAGGTTTTCGCACCGACCAAGTTTCATCAGAGAGAGGTTTCTTTCAGTTTCGGTCCGTGCTTTCAAAACAAATCCAAAAATCAAGATAACTTTTATACTTTCTTAATATTGCCACTTTCCAAACTTTTTTTTTTTAAGAATATTGCGACTTTTCAATTAACGATTTATCTCTGTGTCTAATCATTTCTAGTTTTCTCTGCCATCAGTCGAAGTTTTTGTCATTATCTTGTATTCACTACACTTTTTTAAGTTATTTTGACTTTCCACGATTTTTAGGGAATTTAATTAAATTCGTAGCTCTTTGTTAAATGGCTTTTTGGTTTTTTGGTTTTTTTCAGCTTCCCCAATTTAATGAGATGTACATTTAAAAGTAATTTAAAATAGATTCGGAAAGTAGAGAAATGGCTGTGTTCCACTGTGATTCGAAAACGTTTATTCCTTGCCTGTTGATTCTCTCCCCTCACTCAGTTCAACATTTTTCTTTAATTGACCGCTCAGTGTGTTTTTAATTAAGTTGTGTGGCATATTCTCTATCTGGCTCCCATGGGTGTGTAACGATTGCCCGTCTAAAGACACAAGCCATGATGTTTCCAGTCATTTAGGAGACAGCGGGCTGTGTGTATTATGATTGTGCGTGTGTGTAGAACAGTGTTAATGTCAGAACTCGTTGGGATTGCTCCGAGCCGAGATGTAGGGAATTGAAGCTTTATTTAAACACTCACTTAATATCACTCTTCTTTACCGAAAAGTAAATTTTGTTGCTAAAGTATAAAATATTTCAAACAAAACAAAAACAAAACAAAAAAAAAGAAAGAAAGAATGTGTTGTAAGAGAAGAGAAAATGACAGAGAAAGATGTTTTCAATTGGTCAAAATGATTATTTTTTCAAGTTGTGAATCTTGTACTTAAAGCAAATTAAAAAGTTGAAGTTTCGTATTCAATTTTTTTAATCAAAGTGGCAATATTTTTTAAACGCCCGTTTTACTGTAAGAGCCATTAAACTTTTCAAAGGTAACACAATCACACAATTATATAACTATTAAACTTTTCAAAGGTAACACAATCACACAATTATATAACTATTAAACTTTTCAAAGGTAACACAATTACACAATTATATAACTATTAAACTTTTCAAAGGTAACACAATCACACAATTATATAACCATTAAACTTTTCAAAGGTAACACAATCACACAATTATATAACCATTAAACTTTTCAAAGGTAACACAATCACACAATTATATAACCATTAAACTTTTCAAAGGTAACACAATCACACAATTATATAACCATTAAACTTTTCAAAGGTAACACAATCACACAATTATATAACTATTAAACTTTTCAAAGGTAACACAATCACACAATTATATAACTGTTAAACTTTTCAAAGGTAACACAATCACACAATTATATAACTATTAAACTTTTCAAAGGTAACACAATCACACAATTATATAACTATTAAACTTTTCAAAGGTAACACAATCACACAATTATATAACTATTAAACTTTTCAAAGGTAACACAATCACACAATTATATAACTATTAAACTTTTCAAAGGTAACACAATCACACAATTATATAACTATTAAACTTTTCAAAGGTAACACAATCACACAATTATATAACTATTAAACTTTTCAAAGGTAACACAATCACACAATTATATAACTATTAAACTTTTCAAAGGTAACACAATCACACAATTATATAACTATTAAACTTTTCAAAGGTAACACAATCACACAATTATATAACTATTAAACTTTTCAAAGGTAACACAATCACACAATTATATAACTATTAAACTTTTCAAAGGTAACACAATCACACAATTATATAACTATTAAACTTTTCAAAGGTAACACAATCACACAATTATATAACTATTAAACTTTTCAAAGGTAACACAATCACACAATTATATAACTATTAAACTTTTCAAAGGTAACACAATCACACAATTATATAACTATTAAACTTTTCAAAGGTAACACAATCACACAATTATATAACTATTAAACTTTTCAAAGGTAACACAATCACACAATTATATAACTATTTCCTAAGTGCGATTGATGCCACTGGAGATGAATATTTTTATTTTGTAACTAAAAGATTTTATTATAATATCTAGGGAGCAAACTCAACTTTTGTAATTTCATTAGGGAATTGTAATGATGATAATAAATATAAAAAAACTTATATATTTTTGTCTCGCACATTATTTTGTAGGGTCAGTACTGTGTTCATATTGTCAAATCACTAGACATCTGCAGAAGTTTTTAGCTGCGGATTTGACCTGTGATTGTGATGCTTGGTAGATAAGCGGTAGTTGCTTAGATCATTCTAGACAGCAGGCAATTTTAACAAATCACTGCATCTTGAGGCACTTTTTCGCGGTAATTCATTGCTATTTAGTAAGCATTATATAAAATATATTAAAAATAGATTGGGAAAGTCCAGAATGAGCTGATGTTCCGTATTGTCCTAATTTCCGCTGCTCGCAGACCCCCGTTTTACCTCTTTGTGATTGGTAGAAAAAGTCTTAGAATATCACAGTGATGTGGATGGGCTATGTCAAATCCAGTGCTGAATCCAGCTGATGAGACTCGCACTACTTAGCCAAGTCAAGATCTAGATCCTCCCCCAGTTATCTAACCAGCGATGCGGGGTTTCCCCCCCCCCCACTTACAACCCATGAATGTTGAAATTATTCATAAGCTTATTTTGAAATTTAAAAAAAAAAAAGAAAAGAAAAGAGCTAGACTTTTGTCACTTTTATGGTCAGCTTGATACTCTTAATAAACAATGTACAAAGAATTTATTTGAACTAATTATATTGCAGTACAAGACATGGCAATGGTGAAGATGTAACCAAAACATTAAAAAAAAACAATCAGAGATATAGTTCTAATGCATAGGTAGTGTATAGCTTAGCTTGGAATTCACCTAGAGACAGAAAATCTGCGAGGATTAAACCTAGAGAATCAATTTAAAAGGAAAAATGTCAACTGCAAAATATAATTACCAAAATCTTTCACAATGATAAAATATCCCTTGCAAATAACCACAAGTTTTCACAATGACAAAATTCATGCTGCAAAACAAACAAAAAGTTATTGTACTTGTAGAACACTGATGTAGACTATCCGTATTTCTCTAGCTCATTCAAAATCTTCCGATAAGAAATAACCTTAATGTTAGAATGTTAGGGTTTTCTGGTATAGTTTTTTTTTTAATTACTTTAAGAGTTTTTAATAGTATTTTTATTATTATTATTATTATTATTATTATTATTATTATTATTATTATTATTATTATTATTATTATTATTATTATTATTATTATTATTATTATTATTATTATTATTATTATTATTATTATTATTATTATTATTATTATTATTATTATTATTATTATTATTATTATTAATATTAATATTATTATAATTATTATCATTATTATCATTATTATCATTATTATTATTTTATTATTATCATTATTATCATTATTATCATTATTATTATCATTATTATTATTATTATTATTATTATTATTATTATTATTATTATTATTATTATTATATTATTATCATTATTATCATTATCATTATTATTATTATTATTATTATTATTATTATTATTATTATTATTATTATTATTATTATTATTATCATCACCATCATCATAATCATTATTGTTATCCTAATATCCTTTTTACTAAAATGTACAATGCAGTTATTTAATCATTTTATTTTAAGCTCATAGCAGATAATTTTTTTTTATACTCCAATGTCTTTTCTTTAAATCCAGATTTTAAAAAAGTTAAGCAATACAAGTTGGTTTTCATTTTTTTTTTTTCGAATTAATCAATAGCTTCATACTTGCTGATTTCTACCACTTCTAGATACCAATACCTTTTGTCCTAAAAATGCAGAACATCATTCTGTGAATTCTATAGGTTCTCCAATGATTACCCTTTGTAAAAATAGTATGAAGAGAGTGGAGTTTTAGAAAGTTTGTGAACAATCCATATTGACATATTAGTTCTAAATCAAAGAATCAGTTGCTATATTTTTGTGGCTAAAAAACTTCAGATTACATAATAGTGTGGAACACATTAATAAATACATCAGTTTAGCGGAGCTGAGTGAAATTCTCCTTATAACTTGAAAGGTAATTCAATCTTTAATATTTTCCGTTATTTGTAATGAGTTGGTTAGTCGATTAGAAGCCTTTCGGATTTTATGTTGGCTAAACATAAGCTATAATAAAATATTAAATATAAATGCAGAATATAGATATAAAATATAAAATATAAATGTAGAATAAAGAAAATGTGAAATGTGAAAAATGAAGGTAGAATATAGATATTAAAGGAGAAAGATATAAAAGAATATATATATATATATATATATATATATATATATATATATTCTTTTATATCAATGAAATGCTCCCACAGTTGAGCACTCTTATCAATTATTCCAAGTTATCTTCAAACTATATATGTATATATATATATATATATATATATATATATATATATATATAAATATAGAAGATCTTACCTTAAATTTCCATGCATACTACACTTGTGTTTCAAGCGGAGGACAAAGCTGTCGCCGGTCCTCCGCTCTCTTCGGAAAACAATTATAAAACAATTATATGAAAAAAAAATTAAAATGTTAATATAAATATGAAACCTTTATTGTGTCTACCCAAAAATTTAGCCCTTTAATAACTGGCTTGATTTTACGTTTCACGAGCACCTAGAATGCGCGTCATTGTATTTCATTTACAGTCATTTTAGATCAAGTTCTTAGTGCAAAACTTGTTTATTTTCCCCAGATTTTGTTTATATAAACTAGTGCTGTGGAAAAGCGAAGATTTGCACGGAAAGTGTGTGTGTGTGCGTGTGTGCGTGTGTATGTGTGTGTGTGTGTGTGTGGGGGTAATACCTTAAAATGTTACAATTTTTGTTGTTTTTTTTTAAATAATATCCTTTTTTCCTGCAAAACTATAAATGACAAGTTTTTATATCCTACGCTTACGTACTGCATCATTACAGAATCTCTCAAGTCCTGAAAATTCAGACTAATCTCCGATTTTTAACCTTTGACCTCCAGGAAGAGATTGCCGTGGAAACCATTATTTTCATCTTAGGAAAAACGAAACTATTATACTTTGTGTGCGATGTCACTTTAATAACCCTGTCTTTATTCTACACTGCACCACAATGACCACAGTACGGACACATTAGTTCCTTGCTCTAGGTGATGTTTCAAATAACTTGATTTGTCATTATTACTGTACTATGTGTTGAAAGTGTCCATTTTGGTACATTTTGTCCTTATGTTGTAAAAGACAACGCTGTTTGAACCCGCATGATTTCCACGGCTCAGAGAGAACTCATGCGCCTTTATTTTGATTGGTTTTAGATCAGTGTAACTGATAGAGGGGTTCACACAATCTGCGATAGTCAGGGGGGAATAACTCCCATGCGTGACTGTGACTAACACTGAGCTAGTCTATCGAAATATCGAATCGTAATTAAATAATTCTTCTCCATGGTTTTGAGATGAAAAGGATTTTATGATCTCTATTTTGTTATACGATTGTCATTAATTTTAGAGTGTTCTAGGAACAATTAACCTACATGAATGACAGGTAGTGTAAAAGGAAAGGTGGGGGGGGGGGCGGGGGGGGGGGGTGGTGGAGAGAAACAGGCACGCTTTTTTCTGCTTTTCTGTACTTGTCTCTGTCTATCTATTTCTCTCTCACTCTCTCTCTGTCTCTCTGTCTGTCTCTCTCTCTCACTCTCACTCTGTCTCTGTCTCTGTGTCTCTCTCTCTCTCTCTCTCTCTCTCTCTCTCTCTCTCTCTCTCTCTCTCTCTCTCTCTCTCTCTCTCTCTCTCTCTCTCTCTCTAAAAAAAAACAAAAAAAAACCAGATCGCTCATAAGTAACAAATTTTCATTCGCAATATTTTTCCTATATCTATCTCTGTATGCCTGTGAGTTTGTTGTTTTCTGTTTTTCAAAACTTGTGTTTAATCTATTACAAGTAGTTTTGGTTGACAGCAAGAATCAAGTAGTTTCATCAGTTTTACAAACGAGCTCCATCTTGTCCAAAGAGCAGCAGGGGCTAAGGGCAGATAACTATTTTACTCTTTGAGGTTTTTTAACAAGGATTGTATTGATAAGATAACCCACAGAGTGATACACAATGCTACAGCTGCAAGTGTGAGAAAAGGGTGTGGGGCTGGTGAGGGTTGCGACATCAGTGGAGGTAAAATTGAAAAACAATGAGAGAGAGAGAGAGAGAGAGAGAGAGAGAGAGAGAGAGAGGGAGAGAGAGAGACACACACACACACACAGAGACAGACAGAGACAGAGACAGAGAGAGAGAGAGAGAGAGAGAGAGAGAGAGAGAGAGAGAGAGAAAGTATGCCAAAGAAGAAGACAAGAAGGCTGGAATAAAATTGTTGATAAGCAATATTGAGTTACAGAGGCTCTCAATTAATGTACAATATGAAATGTTTAAAAAAAAAAATTAATGTAGTTGCATGCATGAAAACGAATTGATAAATAATTGTTAAGGACAGATTGATTTCTTGTTGTTCTATTTGCCGATCAGTTTGAAGATAGATAAATAGATAGTTTATCTTATATTCAGAGACTTGATATTATGAACAAATTGGTACAGAGATAAATAAAGAGCTAATTTGTTAAAAAAAAAAAAAAAAAACACGTAAATATTGACTAGGCGAATAAAACCATACATACAAACATTCAGAAATATTATACATAGAAAATAGATAAAAGTTTTCACATGCACACATACACACACATACATACATACATACATACATACATACATACATACATACATACATACATACATACATACATACATACATACATACATACATACATACATACATACATACATACATACATACATACATACATACATACATACATACATACATACATTACACACATACATACATACATACATACATACATACATACATACATACATACATACACACATACATACACACATACATACATACATACATACATACATACATACATACATACATACATACATACATACATACATACATACATACATACATACATACATACATACATACATACATACATACATACATACATACATACATACATACATACATACATACATACATACATACATACATACATACATACATACATACATACATACATACATACATACATACATACATACATACATACATACATACATACATACATACATACATACATACATACATACATACATACATACATACATACATACATACATACATACATACATACATACATACATACATACATACATACATACATACATACATACATTACACACATAGTACACATAACTGCTTTTTTTCAAATGAGTCTAATACAAATAACTTGATCTGCGCCTGTTTAATATCGTTGAACAGGTCGGCACAAAATTGTTTAGTATAGTATAAAACATTTTATTGTCATGTACCTTCAGAATTGGTACTGACATTAAAACTAGAAACTTTGCAAGGCTGATGGGAAACCAAATGAAATAATAAGCATTTGCAAATTTATGCCCACCCACTGCGTGTTGTTGAGTTATCTTGAAACCATTCTTAAACGTATCAAACGTAGGGTTATAAACTACATAGACACAACAGGCTTCTATTACACAGCTGACGAAAGACGAAGCACAGTTTATGTCGCCTTCACAAAATTAATTGGCTGTTATTTACTGTGTTGAGAAAACGATAACTATAGTTACAGTCGAGCTACTTGAACGAGAATATATGTGGGTGATACAGTCACAACATAAGACAGGAAAAGGGGGGGGGGGGGGTAGTTGTACAGACAGATAGTCAGACATGCAGTGTGTGTGTGTGAGAGAGAGTACAGAGTAGTGTAGAAAGATAGACAGATCTGAAACATTAGACAGACATACAAACAGACAGACAGACATGCAGACAACAGTGAGAGAGGGAGAGAGGGAAAGAGAGAGAGAGAGAGAGAGAGAGAGAGAGAGAGAGAGAGAGAGAGAGAGAGAGAGAGACTACAGAGGATTATAGAAAGATAGACAGATCTGAAATAAAGTTCTGGAGAATCTTTTTTTTTTCGTTTGGTTTCTTAAGCGGTGTGTGTGTGTGTGTGTGTGTGTGGGCGGGGGAGGGAGATTGCTGAGGTGTGTATGATCGTAAAGAGGGGCTGGATGCAAGAGGCGATAAGATACATAGCTTAATACAGCATAGCAAAGCATCTCTCACTAATACTTACCGCCTAATCTTCGAGAGCCTTAAGAACGAGATAAAAGACAACCACCGTTGCCAGATAAGCTTCACGCGTTCACTCAAAACGAATCTGCCAAAACATAAAACTTCGTTAAATAAGCTGACAAAGTACTCCTTGGGGGGCCGGTTTTAATAACTTACCGCTAAGATGGTGTTCCACGGCTTCTGCTGCTTCACCCAGTGATCACAACATCATCTGGGACCACATGGGATTCGAAAGAAAGAAAGAAAGGCTCATAAAAAAACGTCTTAAATTGTAGCTAGATCTATCAGCATATTCCGCAAGATTGGGCAATAATTGGAGTAATAATATTACGTCCACAGTGAGAAAGGGATTATAGTGTGAAAAGAACTGTTACAAGGCAATCTGGCATGCTTGCCAAATTAGGTCGGTAGCGCGACCGCTTATCTGGCCAACAATTAATTTCAGAGCGCTTGTCAGCTTTGGTGTGGAAATGTTTTTTCAAAAATCGAGATTAGGTTTTGATAATGTGCATCGCGCGAGTGAGCACCTGCGAAGACTGGCAAGGGGTAACTTACTATGAGTTGAGTGAGTGGAGGAGCGGAGAGCTTCAAGTACTCACCCAGAATTCTCCGACTTAATTAAATAGCGTTAAAGGAAGACAAGTACATAGTTCAACAGCGGTTTGGCCGTGGCCAGGGGGAGATGGAAAATGCTGCAGAGATAATGACTAATAAATATAATTCTTTCATTTTTTATTTCTATCAATTATGTATATTTTTCTTCTGTTGTGTGTGTGCATGCGTGGGTATTCTTTTTTTTTTTTTTTTTTCTGATTCGAAAGGTTTCATAACCCATTAATATTGCATCCAAGATTTAGAATATAATTATGCTTAACATGAAATAATCTTACGGACAGACAGATGCAGACTTTGGATTACATGTAGACGAAAAAAAAAAAGAGGGAGAAGGTACTTCAAGTCAATTAAAAAGGATTAGAGGGAGAATACAGAATGAAAGAGAATGAGAGAGACAGACAGACGGACAGAAAGACAGAAAGACAGAGAAGAAATAGAGGAGAAAGAGGAAAAGGAACATCTACAAGTATTCAAAACATTATTCATTGAATCTGAAATTAGTATTTCTGAAAGTTCTATGATTATAACCATTAATAACATCTTCCCATTACTCCTTTTCAAGCCTTCAGTTTTTCTTTTACTCTTTATGATGGCTTGCGTTTGGAAAGTGTCAAATCCACATACACATACATACATACAGACATACAAAGCTCATCTTTTCTCTTCTCTACTCCTATTCCACAGCAATATCCGAACTAATAACTTTCTCAAGTGGTCATGAAATAAAACCCGTCATCTTCCATCAAAAATAGACAGGTAAAGGTTTTCAGAAGAGTGGGGCAGATATACCCCCCCCCCCCCTCCCCAGGCCCCAGCCCCTTTTGTACCATATTATGATTATAACCTCGTAAGGTAAGACCAATCACAGATCTCTCCCTGCGACAGGATCTGCGGCGACTTGCCTCCGTCACGGCATATGAAAACACTACACAGTTCATTACTGACATCTTGAAATAGTTTCGGTAGGGGGAGTATTAAGTGGTACTCACCCTATATATATATATATATATATATATATATATATATATATATATATATATATATATATATGTAGATATATGTGTGTGGGTGTGTGTTTGTGTGTGTTATATAAACACCGTACTTTTTAAAACCTCGACCCAATAAAACGTAATCTTCAAAACATGAGGTTTTCTGATATATTTAACGGGGTTAGTTAGAATTGAAATATACATTTATAAAGTTTGTAGTGATGGTGCATGATGCTTGGTTTTGTTTTGTTTTGTTGTTGTTTTTTTTTTTAGCTTTTTTAAAGTCACTTAATATATTGAAAAAAATTTGATTATGACTTTTTCGCAGCACATACTATTAGAATAGGGGGGGGGGGGGGTGGATTGTTATGAAACTTGATTGGTATGGCACAATAACTGTTGTTCACCATGCGCTTTATAAACAGAAACTACAGCTTAAATTCAGAAAGGATTGGAAATAAGAGGACAAAGCCAGATAGTTTGATACATAAATAGATAGACAGATAGATAGATAGATAGTATGAAGAGAATTTAAGGTAAGATCATCTAATCTATGAAATGCTCCCACAGTTGAGCACTCTTATCATTTATTCCAACTTATCTTCAAACTAGATAGATAGATAGATAGCTAGGTGGATGAATGGATGGATAGAATGATATCTGGGTTGATAAATTGATAAACAGATGGAGTGAGAGTGACTTAGATAGAGGTAAAAAAAAAGATTCTCTCAATGTTTTGAACGAAAAAACCAGGGTTTTAAGTTAAGAGACCAATGGCAAAAAACGTCAAAACTGTTGTCTCATCCAAAATCATTATAGTTTATGGCCGACGCATGTCCTCAGCAACATGCAGCAAAATTTTGAAGACGTTTTTTTCCCTCTTAAGAAGAACTAGAATATGCAGTCATAAAGGGTAATTGAATCACTTCAGATCCATCATCACCGCCATAAAATTATAAAAATCGTAATTAACAACTTGGAAAATTTATCTGTGCGTACATTTGTATCCAGATAATCCTTTGGTAAAACCCGAAAAAAGAAAAATTCCGTCCGTGGATTTTCCCATCCACGCCTACAAGTTTAATTTCCTTTCCTTTATACTGATGTTATGTCGTGGGGAGGGGGGAGGCCAGAAACTGTTTTCAAACCGACTTTTGTTTAGACCCCTTTACTACTTCAATTCAGCAAAAGACACAAACTTAAAAAAAAACTTTTAAATCTATCTTAATGGGTACTTTAAGAGGCGAAGAATTGAATTTTTCTCTTCTAAAATTTATGCATGCTCTCTGCGATTGCTTTGCACTTCCTAAAGTATTTATTTGATCTTTAACATTAATTATGTTCTGAAACGACGCCTAACAGGTGAATTTGAAAACCAATATAGCCCACAGATTTTTGTCATTTTTACATTTGTTAAAATATTTAATTGCATAACACATAACAAACGTACCCTATAAAATGGAACAATGAAAGGCAAAGAGAGTCAAGTGTGACCATGAAGGAAGTTTATAGGAAAAGAAACTTTTATTTCATTTCTATCGTAACGCTAAACGTTAGGTCTCAAAACGGAAAAAGAGAAGAAAACTCATATATAATTGAAATAACAGTTTTCCCATCTTGAAAGATTAACTTGTCCTACATCATTGATACCGCAGCTGACACTATTTACTCCCGACACACACACACACACACATACATAAACTTATTAATTTTTGTTTATATTTTCTTTTTATTTTTGTTAGATTTGCAAAAAAAAAGCGGGTTTTTCCCGCCTCTATTTTTATACTTTGGAACTCTTTTAACATGTGTATCCATTGTTGTTCCCAAGACTCACTGATCATTTTGTTTACACAGCAGCTCTTTGGTCTATCTTTCCATTACGCTCACCCTATCGAACTTTCTCTGAAGTTTTGGAATGTTAAATCACCATAAGTCTCTGTTTGTTTAATCATATCTAGATTCTTCAAAGAGACTTTCCGAACTTTTCTTCCTTTGTATTCATTCACCTGCCTTTATTGTCTTTTTTACTTCTTCACTGAATGATCTGTCTGTTATTATATCAATTTATTTATCTTTTCGTCTGGTTATTTATCTAGCTACTGACAATCCTTTTACCTGGGGCAGACATCAGACATCTTTAACATAACAATGGGGAGCCACTGTGTGCGAGTCCTGGCCTGACCTGTTTGACAGTGGGGTCGCAACTCACCCTACCAGTCCCATCCTTGGCTTGACGGGGGCTTTACAGCTCCAGTCATTTTGACGATCGTATTAATTTTTGCTCGTGTAAAATAAATGTGTAGGCACCCAGAGATGTAGCGTAGCCCATGCCATAAACATTGGATTACGAACATCAATTTGGTCCTTAGCCATTGTCACGGAGCCTGGAAATATTCACCAAGCCACACCAATTTGAAACCCTAAGAAGGTTGCGTGGTTGAAGATGGTGCACGATCAAAAGCAACAGCAGCAGCAACAAAAAACTACACAGCAGCAAAAGCAACAACAACAACAACAAAAAGAACAATAAAACAATAACAAATTATCTATACAGACTTCGGTTTCGCTATCTTCTGATCGATTCCACACATTAATTTTTTATTTAACTAATTATTCATCTATTTATAGTCTGCGATAACTGTTACATACAAATTAAGATAAATCAAGATGGTTTTTACTAACTTTTGAGTTTCGGTCTAGAAATCAATGTCCTCAAGGCCCGTCACTGTGAACTTGAAGTTAACGGTTTGCAGACTCGAGCGGGCAACTCTTGCGGGCGTGAAGTGCAGAGAAGCTTCAGAAATAAAACTCGCTGATTTGAAGCTCTCCACTGAAGTGGCCCACCCAAATAGAAGAGAAGATTCTGACGTTTTCATCTCTCAGGAACAGCTTTGATAATCTATCTCTGTCTCTCTACCTCCACCGCGCTAGCTTTTCTCATTCTTTTCACGGTAATTATTGTTTCATCAATTATTTTTTTTTCGTAGCACAGTTTAATTCCACAAAGGCAAGCTTTTTCTGTCCATCATCTCATGACGGACAACTCTTTCTTTATTGTGCGTGATTCTTCATCTTTCTCCTTGGTTTCCTCACCCCAGCTGCCCTTTCTCTTCATCTTCCTCAACTGATATTCCTCAGTTTTTAAAAATATTTTACTATCTGTTTTTGCCCGTTCATCTTCCTTCCTAGCACCTTTTTTTTCTTTCTCTCTCTCTATCTATCTATTTATCTCTCACCCTCTCTCTCTATTTCCCTCATTCACTTTCTCTCTTTCTCGCTCCCTTTCTCTCTCTATCTCTCTCTATCTATCTATTTACCTCTCACCCTCTGTCTCTATTTCCCTCATTCACTCTCTCGCTTCCTCTCTCTCTCTCTCTCTCTCTCTCTCTCTCTCTCTCTCTCTCTCTCTCTCTCTCTCTCTCTCTCTCTCTCTTTCTCTCTTCACTCATCTCACTTTCTAGCTCCCTCTCTGTTTTTACCAATCATTTTAAAACCCACTAGAGAGCACCATATCTTTTTTGAATTACCATCCAATTTTCCACGAATTGAAGTTTTGATACGATATGAACTTTGACCCGTAACATCAGCAAGTCAATTAATCAACAGTATCAGAATAACATCATCAAACTATCAAACGCTAAAACATTCCAGCAAAGAACGTACTTTGATGTTTAATCTGCCTGTACCGCGCTCGCGTCAAATTAGATTAGTGTTGACATCATTTATCTACAACGGTAATATTGGTTTCGTTTTCGTTTTGTTTTGTTTTAGGTTGGTTTTTTTTTTAGTTTTTTTTTTGTTTTTGTTTTCTTTTTTAAATTTGTTTGTTTTGTTTTTTTTCCTTTTCTTTCTTTCTTTTTCTCTATAATTGTATGTCCTCGACCTGTTTTATATTTTATTAAGGTTACTTTTAAAATTTCTACAGAACCAGTGGGATTCTCTGAGCAAGGCATGGGTATTTTATAGGCGTATCTGTGGTTAATTAACCAAGAACTATTGAATGTTGACAAGTTTAGCCACCTGAAGACCATGACAGACAGGGTCTGGTCTTGGCGACACGCTATATCTAAAGTGACTGACTGCCTCTGACGCATGCCACTTCTTTTTTTTTCCCTTCTGTAACTATTTCCATCAGGATAGTTTTGATAGTCGATACCAGTTTGGCTCATGTAAACTTGTCATCGCCATGACTTGCTTCAGGATTTTTTTGTTTTTGGAAGTTTTTTGTTAATCAAGAGGTAGTTGTTTGGCGTCTCCGCTATCTTTAGCCAAAGCTTAAAAGATTCATTTTCTTAAGTCATGTTTTTTTTTTTCTTTTCCGTTATTTTTTTCTTTGGTTGTTGTTGTTTTTTTTTTTTTTTTTTCTTGTTCATTTGTCAGTTTTTTTTTTCTTTGTTTGCCAAATCTTGTTTTCTTTTTGTAACTTCTGATGGTATTTTTTACCATGGTAAATTACGTAAGGTGATCGTTTGTATCTTTCTTTCACAACAAATCTATTTTAGGTCTCTGTGCCTCTTTTTCTCCAATATTAACGCTTGATCAGGTATATAGGCTAGGGCTCTCTCCTCTCATGACAATCCAATATCAGTCACCAGTGACATTGTTGGATCTCACATGTGGGAGACTCTTTCTAGATCTAGAGGCGCCGGTTCTTCCCTTGTCTTGCCCCTCATTTTGGCCACCCTAGAAATATAAACAAAATTTCGCAATAATCAGGACAATTGTACGGGACAAAATTTAAAGAAAACAAATAAGTCGGAGCGCTAAAATTGGCTTTTTTTTCTTTCTTTGAAAGAGGTATTTTATACCGCTTAAAAAAAATACGTGTAATTCGTTTTGAAGAATTTGCACCTTTGTATGCTTTTTATTTCATAATGCTTATTATTTTTGTTATTTTTATTTTTGCTGTCCTTCTCATTAACATTTTTTCATCCTCGTATTTTTTTCATTTTAAATACATATTATGTTTCTGACGATCGCAAGGCAAGGCTTTTGGTATTGACTTATCTTGTGAAGTCTCGTGGCCTTGAGTGGGATTTTAGTTTGATATTAATTATATTTATAATTGGATTATTGTTAATTTTATCATTACTATTGTTATTATTATTATTATTATTATTATTATTATTATTATTATTATTATTATTATTATTATTATTATTATTATTATTATTATTATTATTATTATTATTATTATTATTATTATTATTATTATTATTATTATTATTATTATTATTATTATTATTATTATTATTATTATTATAATTATTATTATTATTACCACCACCACCACCATCATCATCATTATCATCATCATCATCATCATCAGCATCATCATCATCAGCATCATCATAATCATCATTACTGCAGAACTTCAAATCAGACAAAGCGCTGGTTACTAGAACCAAGTCAAGTCTCGATGGTTTCTAAAACAACATAACCCAAGACCCACTAGTTATACTTAAAAATTTCCTCCTCTACTCCATCCCTCTATCTTCTAACTGACTCTCCCCTTTGGTCTGATCTTAAAATCTGTCTGCATGATTTTCCTGCAAGTCATGTTGTCTCTGAGTGAGGACCAGATTTAACATCGGTATGTCCGTGTATGTCCAATTGGTGAGAAGACAATCGACTTTCCAATAAACCACACTAACCTGTCGCATTCGTGATAGATTCTGTTTTGAATATTTTAACGTGGTGTAATTTCTTGAATTCTTGTCTTTTGCTTAACTACGTAGGATCAGCTTTGGTGAATGCCTGAAGTAAAAAAAAAGTCAGTTCGGAGTCGCTAGTTCTATGAAGTTCGAGAAAAAGAGAGAGAGAAAGACCGAGAGAGAGAGAGAGAGAGAGAGAGAGAGAGAGAGAGAGAGAGAGAGAGAGAGATGGAGGGAGAGTTTTACGTCTGCAAGAATGTACATTGGTGTGAAATTTGTTGCAAGAAAGGAAATCATAAAATGAGTATTTGGTTCTCCTTGGGTTGAATGTTGAACGGAAAGCCCGATTTTGTAATAATACTGACGAAG
Source organism: Elysia crispata (assembly GCA_033675545.1). Classification (NCBI taxonomy): domain Eukaryota; kingdom Metazoa; phylum Mollusca; class Gastropoda; family Plakobranchidae; genus Elysia; species Elysia crispata. Next base: position 187,377 of record JAWDGP010005499.1, on the reverse strand, counting down.
CTTTCAAAGAGAAACGTTTATATGTTTAATTGATAATAGTTTTGACTTTGTTTTTTGTCCCGTAATTATAAAGTTGTGTGCCTACTTTCCTTTAGATATTGTATTATACTATTTATAGACACATGCGTCCTTTGGGATACTTTATAATTACCAAGTTATCCTCCAAGTGTGGTATTTTTGCTTTCTATTCAGAAAGAGAGAGAGAGAGAGAGAGAGAGAGAGAGAAAGAATGAGAGAGAGAGAGAGAGAAAGAATGAGAAAGAGAGAAAGAGAGAGATGGAGAGCGAGAGAAAGAATGAGAAAGAGAGAAAGAGAGAGATGGAGAGAGAGAGAGAGAGAGAGAGAGAGAGAGAGAGAGAGAGAGAGAGAGAGAGAGTAGACTTTGTAATCCAACAATTATAGCCATTCTTAACTCATGGGACGTTAACGCTCTAGAAAGAAAAACAAATAATTTTTTCACTTCAGTAAACGAGTGAAACTGTATCGATAGCTTAATATTGTTGTATCGATAGTCGGTAGTTTTGCTCATCTATTTTGCTCATCATCACCACCAAGAGAGAATGCTAGGGTAGACTGAAAAAAAAATTCAAAGAAATTCAAAAGGTTGAGGGCTTTTTCTAATTAAATTTGCTATTTTTGCCCTTATTTATAGAATTCATATCTACTACTCACTGTTTTATTGTTGCTGTTGTTGTTGTTGTTGCTGCTGCTGTTGTTGTTGTTGTTGTTGTTGTTGATGTTGATGATGATGAAGATGATTATAATGATGTTGTTGCAGCGACTGCTGTTGTTGTTGTTGTTGATGTTGATATTGATGATGATGAAGATGATTATAATGATGTAGTTGCAGCGACTGTTGTTGTCGTTACGGTTGTTGTTGTTGTTTATGATGATGATAATGATGATGTTCTTGCAGCTTCTGTTATAAGACTGTAGTTTTCGGTGCTGCCGACAAATTGTAGAACGATAACACATTTTGTTCTTCTTTCTACACTACGCAATGGGCAAGCGTTAACGTGAAATAAATGTGAAAATTAAAAAAAATCATCCGACTCCTGACGTCTTACTCGAGGCAGCAAGGAATTCTACAGAACATTTTGTTTTCTGCCATATCCTTAATGGTTTACTGGGCGGTGGGTTCGGAATTTTTCAAGAAAGAAAGAACATGAAAAGAAGAAATTGTTTGCAATAAAAAAGAATAGTTAGCAAATTTGGAAAAATCCAGATCTAATCATAGATCTTTTTAAAAATTGACTTTCATATTAGATAAAGTAAATGTGCAGTTTTTTATTCCCGCAACGCTGAGTATATCTAAGTATATTTAGCGGCAATTCTTATCTTTCTGATGAACGTTTTCAAAGATTTTTAATAGATGAAGAAAACCGGTTATTATAATTATTATGAAGTGAACTTAACGAGTAGTCATTCTTCTCCCACAATGCAATGTTCACGAGCTTTATGAGCATGACCAACACAAACTTCCTTGTACAGTTTGTGCGTCCAACATGTTGCTTGTCGTCCAACTTTGTCAAAGTGCGGGGCTTCAAACTAGAATGATGCGGCAAAGAATGTGAAAACAAAAGGGGCCTTGTGTACATAACTTAATTATAATCATGATTTTTTTTTTTAAAGATCAAAGATCAGTTTTGGCTTCATTAATACTTGAAAACAATAGAGAGACAAGTCAGACCTCTTTTTAACATTTTTTTACGAATCTCTATAATCCCCTTACAAGATTTAAAATTCTTTCATTTTTTTTTTATTTTTTTTTTTCACCACCTGTGTCTTATTGACTCCGTTTAAGACTGAGACAGAAATCTAGAGGAAAACTAAGAACTCACAACTCCTGAATTTACCCTTTCACTCCACCAGCTGTTTGTAGTATTCTAACGTCTCTCCACCCTCTATACTTAACCCATAGTTCTCAAAAGTCGTTACGTAAATGTGTAAATTGTTTGTACCGTACAACCGATGACTATTTTGAAAGAGAATGAATTTCATGAGGGCATGCGCTTTCCATGAGGGCTTTCATTTACTTAACTTTTTTTTTTCTTTACTTTTTGGTGTGGATTGTTTCATCCCTGAACTGCATAAACTCAGAAAATGTTGATGACCTGCATGACGCCCTGTGGGCGCCGGAGTTGCCTCCTGAGAAGTAGAGAATGGAAACTTCGTAATTACTTCCCTTTAACCGTTTGTTTTTCACAAGTCAATTTTGTGAAATTTGGAGCAAATGCCACTGTTTGCAATCACATAATTATCTGAGGGTTTCTGCGCAAAGTGAAAAGTAACCGTTGCTTAAAGTTTATTTTGACTTTAATATAATTATTGTAACACTATTCGCATAAATGACTTGTACTTCAAGCGTCAAAAGTCGTTATAAAATTAGAATCCTGAAAGTTGGCCTCCTACTAAGTCGATGTTTGCTGGTGACAATCTGTTCCGTTGATTCAGTAACACTCAGTTCTCTATCAGAATATTAAGTTTTATGATTATGAGATGCACTCGATAGCTGATAGCTGCATAATTGAAAACGTTACAAACCTGAGCTGTTTTATAGGATTTCATTTGTTTGTGTCTGTGATACACTTTGGTGTGCAACTGTTAAGTGTCATTGATGCGCTTAATCGTCTATTTGCCGCTACTTGAGTTTATGCTTGTTTCCCCAAGTTCAAAGTCATTAGTGTTCGAAAAAAACAATTTAAAAAAAACCAAACAAACAAACCACAAAACTTTCAGATGGCTGTACCGTAGCACATTCTATGGGAACATGAGCATGCGGCAAATTGCTGGGTAGCGAAAAACTCTGGTTTCTCGTGAATTATTGTTGGTCTAGAGATTGTCGTTGGTTCTTGCGGTGTGGTCTTAGTATGTGATTTGTCTCTCGGTTGTTACCTCTTCTGTTGCAGAATCCGACACGGTTTGTGGGTTCGGTTCCTTACAATGCGGTTTTTGTTGATTGTTTAGTTCATTTTTTGTTTAAGTTTACTTTGCTTGAATTTATCAACAAGAAAGATGGAGAGTGCTTGATGAATATATATATATATATATATATATATATATATATATATATATATATATATATACCGGTATATGAAGAATAAAAATACTTTATAATAGAAGAGAAATAAATTTACAAGATGTCGCAAAGAAATAGAAGTAGGACAGCCCAAGAACATCTTAATGAAGCAGTTCAATGAATTTGTTATATCATAATTATATAAAAATAATTTTTATATACTTACATATATATGTGTATATATATATATATATATATATATATATATGTGTGTGTGTGTGTGTGTGTCTGTGTGTCTGTGTGGGTACATAGAGTAAATATTCTCCTGCAATATAATGCAATTCACAAATGAGTTATTTAAATCTTTCAAAATTAGATAAATTAGAATAATTAGAAGCCTAAAACACGGACACAAAGATTTATAACTTCTTTAAGTTTGTATCTAGTGCATTTTAAAAAAAAGTTGATTTTTATTTATTGATCTTTTATGAGGAGCTGTGTCTTTTCTGCAGAATAATAACACCTTAAATTTCAAAAATGATAAAGGGAGAGGTCAAGGTCGGAGTTATAGATGGGAGAGCGTCTATAAATAAACTACACTAGCTGAGTGCTCATTACATTTGTTTTTCACACATATTTCAGACGTAAGTTGAGCAATAACGCGACTCATTCAAGTACGGTTATTGAACATGTTCTATCGCATCTCTCCAAAATGGACGGCGTTTTATCGCATCTCTCCAACATGGACGGCGTTTTATTGGTTGATTTTGCCTTGCAAATGAGAACATACGAGGAATAAGCTAGGTGTTGCCGTGACTGTATAATTAGCGGTCAGAGTTAGAGCCTATCTTGCGTGATCTGTTAGTTCTGCAGATGGTGCGTGTCATGGAGGTCTTGGTTGTGGTTGTGGTTGCTTTGCTTTTATGGTTGTCCCGGGTGGCGGTTGCACTTGTTGTGGTGTGTTTAATTTTTGTCTTTTATATTTTGTTTTGTTTTGTTTTGTTTTGTTATTGTAGGGTGTCATGTTAATAGTGATTAAGTGTGACTGGTTTTGATTTACGAACCCAGTCTTTCGTGCAAACTTTTTTGTGTTGTTGTTTTGTTTGTTTTTTTGTTTTTTTTTTTGAGACAATGGATTATCATCAGGTTAAGATTTATAAGCAAAAGGAATCTCATTCTCTCAACATTATTACACAGAGAGAGAGAGACAGACAGACAGACAGACAGACAGACAGACAGACAGACGGACAGACAGATAGACAGATGTTTAACCTTAACATAAAGAGCTTGAGGCTATCATTTAGTAGAAGGGCTATATCAAACAATTAAACAAAGCTTTAAAAAACCAATCTCTTCCATAGACACGGGGTTCTATCGCAACAACTTTGTCGGTTTGTGGTTCTTCAAAGCTAGTTCGGGGCGAACCGGATCGAACCAAACTGAACCGAAGAATCTGCACCTGCAAGTTTTCTCTCTTCACGTCAGTAAAGGACCGCAGTACCGACACAGATACTCACCTAATCCTGGCCTTCATTCTTTGTCACCCTGTCACCATCGATCACGCCCACAAAAACCGGTTGTGGCCTAAAGTCACACTTCGATTACCCGTTTAGTTTATAGCTGCTTATATAACACTATTCTATTCTTTGTTTTTCTTAATATTTTTAGAACATTAGTTTTTCAGTCGTTTAAAAGAATAACTTTGAGTTGTTAATGATTTTTTTTTTTTTTTGGCTCTTAAAATTTGTATTTGCATGGAGATAAATATTTTTACACATCTATTTCTCTCCTTAAACCAATTTTTTATTTTATTTCCAGATGGTACCCTTATCGTGAAAGCAACGCTGGTTTGAAAGGTCTATAGGAATAGAGAAATTCTCCTAATGAAAAAAAAAATCATTTATTTCTTAATCTGTAGGTCATAAATATGATCTCAAAGTGCGTATGAAAAGGTGCTAAATTTTTCTTTTTTAATCGGGTCGAAGTTTCTTTCATGTCACTATTTTTTCATCAGAAACAGAGTCCTTTCTGTAGAATTCCAAAGCATTTTCCTTCGGTAAAATATTTCTGGGTGATTTCATATCCCATCTGCAGGAAAACACACTGTACTGTGAATTATTAGCTTCAGCATTCGAGATTTTTCTGCAATGAAGTGTTGGGAGATAACTTTATAGAAGATTTCTAATAAATATAGTAGACTAAGAGTCAACAAGGAAACTTTATTGTTCAAAGCTACAAACGTCAGACAGAAAGGTTTCTGTTGGAAAAAATAAAAACATAAGATTTGTGAAAAATTCTGAAAAATCCTGTGACAAGACACTGTTGTTGCCAAACGCCTATAAAGACACTGTTTGACTCATAAAGGCGTCCGTGGTATATAAACAAACAGAAGTATCTCGTTCAGCTGATCGTACAGTAGACCTTCTATCGCTGCAGAGTCCTCATATACACCGTGACTGCCCTAAATTCCCCTACGACTCGACACAACTAGGGCAGCATCCAAGCAGAACCGGCACCATTTACGTCCCAAACCCTAGCATGAATCCCTACACGTTCCGGGGCTGGCACTTGCCCTCGGCCTACTCCGACACGTCCAACTGCGATCGGAACTACCCGAGCATGTATCCGCCAACCTGGACTTCCGGTTACTTCACCCCGCCGTCAGTCTACCCTTTCCAGACGGACGGGGGCGGGGTGGCGGGCAAGCAGCCCAACCCAGCGTCCGACTGGAAGCTGAACTCCATCAACCCGGCTGACAGCCCCTCCATGGTGACTAGCCGGGACACGACGCTCATGAAGTCCGGCTATGAAGGTCTCCTCTACAAGTCCGCGGTCTCCGCGGCAGCTGTTGTCAATGGCAACGGAAATGGCGGACTAGGTGTCGGGATCGGTGGCGGGTCAGGTGGAGGAGGTGGAGGAGGACTCTCCGGGGTCGGAGGTCTCCGGGGCGAGTTCGACTCCTGTGTGGTGTCGAGAGACGATAGACAGGGCTCGTGCTGTGCCATCGTGTGCAACTGTAACGGCACCACCAACTGCACGGCTAGTGGAGGCGGTGGAGGACCTGGTGGAGGAGGAGGTGGGGGTGGCCATCCCTTGCCTCACCATGCAAGCCACCATCAGAGACTTAACATGCTGGATACCTCTTGGCGCAGCTCAGACATGTCGCCTGGCCTAGACTTCAAGCCTCACCCCAGCATGTCGCCGTACCAGAGCCTGTGTCAGAGAGGTGAGTCAACACGCTCCGCGCTGGATTAGCAGAGAGGGTGCTAGAGGGAGAGGTCGCACTGGGTCGGTTTTATGTATTCGGGTCAGGACAATTAAGGCGGTAGCTTCTTTCTTTCTACCTTGGTAAAAACTCTGCTTGCTGGTCCTTCTACCACCATATCTCAATGGAGGAATAGACTAAGCACGCGTCACCCAAGCTCCACGCAGCCATAGCATTAGGGGCACCTCTCGTTAAACGCCTCACTAAATCTAGTCTCTGGTTTTACTATGACAGCCTTTTAAGACAGAGATAGAAATTTAAAAAAAAAAATAAAAAAGGTATGTCATATTTTGTAAAAGCATCCGCCAAGGGTTTTGCTTTACATAACTGTAATGTTTAAAGAGAAGAGTCATTCTTGACACACAAAAAAACCCGGAGTAAGATTGTTCTTGAAGAATTTTTTCTTTTTATATTAGTATTTCTGACACGAATTTGAGCATCTCTTAAAATTAGCGCAGCTGTATATGAGTTACATATACTTTTAAACGTGTTGGAGCAAGATGAATGTACAGGATGCGAGGATGTGGTCATCAGACCAGTAGAAGACGCTTGTCGAAAGACTGCTGGCTCCAGCTGCACCATTGTGTGTTGAGGAATGTTAGGAAGCTGGAAAAGGCTTGGCGAAGACTTCATGTTATCGTTTTGAACTTTCTATTAATAGACTTTCATATCAAGATCCTTCTGATAGCCCAGTAACAGTGTTGCGTGCTTTATTTTCAATTATTCATTAATTTTTCTGGCATGGCATTAATTGGGCTCGTTTCAATATTAATATAGATCAATCCCGTTACTTTAAGACATAATGTGAAATTTCTCAACAGAAAATTCGAATATTTATTCCGTCGTAACCTTCCAATTGACGTCATAGTGCTGTTTTATGCAACGAAGGCGTGCGGCACATTTTTCATGTTACGCTATAGCACAAGATATCAATCTTTACTGGAACGATATCGAGCTTGTCGAATTACCTCATATGAATGATAATGTATGCAACGGAAATTCTCAAAACTTATAAACTGTCTCTCAAGGGCTTTAGCACTAAGCACTCAAAGAGATTATTGGTTAAAGCTTAATGATTTAAATACGTTGGCAGATGAGAGAGTAGACGTGCATCAATTTGTCCTTTAAACGTCTGCAGACTTTTTGCTTAGTTCCAAGAGGCGGCTTTGACTTGCCGACTGGGGCTGTGAAAGACTTCGACTCGCATTGTGTTGAGCTTGTTAGGCTAAGGCCGGAGCCGGAAATTATCGGCTTTGGATATTACGGAGAAGACAGAAAGACACAGAATAAAATACACGAGTCAGAGCAGGATTTTTTCTGAGATACGCCAAAAAAATTGCTTCGTGGCAAAGATTTTGGCTTGTGTGTTTTACCACGTGACGGGTATGCGGGTTCTCTCCATCTTTATTATTAGGAAAGGGAAATAATTACTCATCTTGTTCTTTCTGGATCTCTCATGGTTGGTGATGGGTCAAAGAGTGTCGACCCGGGTCTTGAAAGAAAGCGATTGGGAGGAAGAGACAGACAGACAAAGATAGACATTTTATGGAGAGGTAGATTGAGAGACAGAGGCAGGGAGGTGTGAGGAGGGTGCATTGTAAGGCAGATAGACAGAGAGGGATATAAAATAATAAGAGAGAGAGAGAGTGAAAGAGAGAGAGAGAGAGAGAGAGAGAGAGAGAGAGAGAGAGAGAGAGAGAGAGAGAGAGAGAGAGAGAGATACGACATTAATGGAGTCATGAATAGAGCAGGACAAGGAAAAGTCGCCTACACAAAATCCCACGCGAAAAGAAAACAACAATGCTATGCTATGAAGAAAACTTATCCAAAGAAAAGTACCACCGGTTCCACGGTATAACAAAAAATCTGCGGTTTTTAGATTGCGAGAAGACCATATTATATTCGCTTTAGAAAAATAACATGGTTCAAACACGACTGGGCCAACGCAAGCTCCCAAAATAGAGGAAAACAAAAAGGATTGTAAAGAGTACAAGAGTAAAAAAAAATCGTGTTAATTCCTTGTCCATAACTATTTCTCACCTGTTATGGACAAGCAACGGAGCAGTTTGAGCTGCAAGTTTTATTTCCGGGCAAGGAACAATCAGTTTTGACTCTATTCAACTGTACAATGGTGAGAGAAACATGAGAGGTGAGAGGCGAGCCCTCGTCAGGCCAAGAAAAGTCCCGCCTCGTTCTGATTTGGGGCCCTCATTGGGGCCTGGTGTCTAGACCTTGAGTGGCTGTTTGTCTTGCTGAGACGTCTGCACAGAAAGGCTTCGGGACACAAACCTCATTTGCATATTTTTCGGAACCAATGGTGATGATGGGAAGGGAACCGAGTTCTTTTTTTTTTTCTTTTTTTTTTTTTTTTTGTTAATGTCTGAATATTCATAGCCTACAACAGTTTTATGTAATGGTGTGTGTGTATGTGTGTGGTTTTTTTTTGAGGGGACTGTTAGTGAAGTATGTGACAAGGACAGTATTTATGTCTATCATTGATATTGGTATATAGATAAAGCTTCAATCTTTTTTAAGAATGATTGATATTGATGTAAAGATAAAGCTTCAATTTTCTTTAAGAATGATTTATATTGATGTATAGATAAAGCTTCAATCTTCTTTAAGAATGATTGATATTGATGTATAGATAAAGCTTCAATCTTCTTTAAGAATGATTGATATTGATGTATAGATAAAGCTTCAATCTTCTTTTAGAATGATTGATATTGATGAATAGATAAAGCTTCAATCTTCTTTAAGAATGGTTGATATTGATGTATAGATAAAGCTTCAATCTTCTTTAAGAATGATTGATATTGATGTATAGATAAAGCTTCAATCTTCTTTTAGAATGATTGATATTGATGAATAGATAAAGCTTCAATCTTCTTTAAGAATGATTGATATTGATGTATAGATAAAGCTTCAATCTTCTTTAAGAATGATTCAAGAGACGATCGGCTGGTTTTTGGGGGGTTTTTTTCTTGCTTGCTTGTCTCAGCAACCAGTTGTGGAGATCCACATTTGTTGATATTTTTTTCTAACAAACGCAAATTTTTTTTTTAACCTTTCGAAATGAAACGATTATCCGCGCAAATTATCAATCCACCATGATTGTGAATAATGAAACATGATTATATCAAAGAATTAACCAAATCAACAAAAGTAAAATGTTCACGTATCGGGAAGATCTATCATAATTATATATTGTTTCTAAGTTCGAGATCTGTTTTTTTCCACTCTTTTTCTTTTTAATCCTTCATTTTACTTCGTAGGATAACACACAAAAAGGTCCCCTCAGTAACTCGTGAAAATCTTATCTGGTCTCCCATTTTACGCTTTGGTAACTTCAATAATTTTATGTATTCTGGGCAATTGAACAATGCAAGATAAACGTTTGTTCTTGTTTTCTTTGTTTTGTTGAGGGTTGTTTTCTGTTTTCTTGGGGGTTTTTTTAGGCTTTTTTTTTTTTTTGTTTGTTTGTTTTTGCTTTTTGTTTTTTAGAAAAGGGTGGGGGGTGTAGTTTCCGTTTTGTTTGTTTTTTCGTTGTTATTGTTGTTGCTTTTTGGGTGCGTTTTATCTTCTCTTTTTTATTTCTAAATATTAAAAAAAGCACTTTCTCTGAATAAGCTTGGTGTATTCTGTAAATACATGAGTGTGCGTCGGCTTTTATGCTTTGTTTTTTTTTTTTTTTTTTTTTTTTTGAATGTTTTGTGTGGAAGGGTAGAAGTTTGTGTCTGGCGTGAAATGTTACTTGAGGCGTTTGGTTTTTTTGTTTTTTTTGTTTTTTGCAGAAAAGAGTCTATTACCATGAAATCTAATTTCAGTAATGTTTATCTCATTTCTGGTTTTGGACAAGAAAAGAAACTCTTGTATTTTTGGGGAGTTTTCTCTTCCTCCTAACTCTTGCTTATTATTTTATTGATGTACCCAATACACGTCTCACTGGAGGGAACAGACAAAGCGATGCCTTCACATTGTCTAATCCGCACCCAAAAACCTCGACAATCGTTTTGTTTCCAGACTCCACAAAGAGTGAGAAGTTCATAAAACGTGATGAAAATTGAAAGTCTTGTCTTTAGGATCAGAGTGTGGTGATGTGAGAACGAGCTGAACGGTTCGGACTTTTATGTTCAGTCAATAGGAGGACAACCAGCTGTTCCCTCTAGCTCAGCCGTGGTCTATCTGTCGGGATAGATCGGTCTAGGCGAGAGAAAGGTCAGGTCATCTGGCATTCATTAAGTTTCATAAACTTTCAGGCTTTATACAGTTCGTTGATTACATTGGCCAAATTTTAAGCAGCGACCAATTAAATCATTTTTGCGTGACGACAGGAAGTGAAATAGATAAATGGACAAATTTATATTCAAATAAACACACCAATAAAGTACGTGTTATTCAAGTTTGCACAAAGGTCTATTATCTGCCATTAATCTTATTTGCATTTCCAAACACAAACAGTATATTTTAAGGTGATCCGTTACATTTGTTGTCCGTCTGTTATTAATCTTTAGTTTTATTTTGTTGTTTTTCCCCCTTGTTCTTAATTTATTTTTTACTCGTATCACTTGTTTTGGGGTCAATTTTATGACCAATAAATCCCAACAAACAATACAGATAGATAATTAGTTTTCTCCACGTCTTTTGTTTTCCTAATTGCCAGCAAAAAAAAAGTGATTCTCAATTTTACATTTTTGATAGACTAAAATGAATTTCAAGCTTTCACCATTAAATTAGGCCACTTTGGCCCAGCACAAAGTATGTGGTCTGTCCAATAAAAGCGAAAGCCTTAGGCCACTAGTTAGAGGACTCTTTCCAAGTGGTTATTCAATGGGCTTGAACCAAACTCAGCCGTATATCCATGAAACAAAAACCAATAAAACCTTTCAGTGGGACTAGTACTGAAACTAATATAATAGCATAATAGCCTACTCACATTCTGCTGAGGAAATAAAATCAAACAACTGGCGAAACAGATTACAGCTAGGTCTAGGTTTAAATATTTTCAGTGATAACAGTCTGGGACGTTAGCACAGTCCAGATCGAGTTGAAGATAAAAATGAGCCAAAAAATGTTTGATTCCGGTTTTATCATTTTTAAACATGATGATCCTAAAAGATAAGGGCAGCGGTTGGTTTTGTTTAAATTAAAACTTTAATGTTTGAAGTTGAAATTTTATTGGGAATTAAGACAAAAGGTTTGGAGCTTTAGCCTGTGGGTTTTTCTATTACTTTAAGTTTATAATCATTGTTAATCCTTAAAAAAATCATTGCTTAATAAGAGACGTGTCAATCCCGGTCTCCAATATATCTTAAAATCCTCATTGTTTAATTTACGGGATATTTCTGTAAATATCTGTTCGTCACCTGTTGTTTGAAATTTCTTTTGCCAAAATATTGCCAGCAACCCGTTTGCGAATTTTAGGCATCAGAGTTTCGTTTTATTTGTTTCATTAATGTTTGTCCCTCAGAAAAGGATTCTTGGGGTATCTTAAAAAAAAACCAACAACTTGGATATCGATATTTAATTTACCTTGGAGAATGTCTACAGATGAAAAAGTCTCATATGAAAAATCTGTTTTGACCATTCCAGCGATCCAGTGCTGCCAGCGAGGGGCGTTCCGGCCAATGAGTTTCTTGCTTTAGGTCTAAAGATATTCTTACACAGCCAATGAGTTTCTTGCTTTTGCTCTAAAGATATACTGACGCAGCCAATGAGTTTCTTGCTTTTGGTCTAAAGATATACTGACACAGCCAATGAGTTTCTTGCTTTTGGTCTAAAGATATACTGACACAGCCAATGAGTTTCTTGCTTTAGGTCTAAAGATATACTGACACAGCCTCAACAACACATTGTTACTGGTTGTTTGTTCCTCGAGTAACAGTACTGTTGTCCTAAGTGTATCATAGAGCAACTGATAATTATCATGCTCTCAGTGAGTCTAAAGCTAATCCATCTTATTGTCAGAGTAGTTCCGTATCGTCAATGGTAAACAACATCCGGAATCAGACTCTCTTCGCTACGTCTAAAGCTGACAATCACATCAGAACTGGTCCTCCCTTTATCCGCTAGGAATGGTTCTAGAATCTTTGATAGTCTAAAGCTGACAATCACATCAGAACTGGTCCTCCCTTTATCCGCTAGGAATGGTTCTAGAATCTTTGATAGAAGGTTGTTGTTACGCGATCTAACATTTAACTCATCTTTTTGAACGGGTTTCTGTGTAGCTGAGCTCAACCAGAATGATTGCGCTGCCATCATGTCTTCTCTATAAAATCGTTCGTGATTAAAATGTAATCCTCGGCGCTAAAAGTTACTTTGCTAAAGTTCTAATAGGTTTTCAACTCGTCCTACATATTCTTCACCGAATGTTCTTGTTCACAACGCTCAAAGTTTCCTTCCTACGCTTTCTCGGTGCTGTTTTCAAATATACTTTAGTTTGCATTTTATATTTTAATTCTCAACATTAGAATCACATATTTATATAAAATTGGAGCCGAACATTAAAATTTTGGATTATTACGTTCTAGGTTTAATCACTGAATTTTTTTTTTTTTTAAATTATTTTCTGATTTTCACCACTAAAAGTTGTAATAACTAGTCATTATACCAGAACAGCTCCCCACCTCCCCCCCCCTGTGATGTACTAAAAACTCATGTACTAATATTGAAGATAAGAATTGAATTTAGTTCCTTATCAGAATCTTAAAAAAAAACCTTTATATTAAAGCTTTATTGTTATAAGTTAGTAAAATTATATTTTTTTTTCTTAGAAACATAGAGATGTCGCTGTTTCACAAGTTTTTCCTATGAACAGCATCACACAGTGGGGCAGTCAGTGCCAGAGACGTCAAAGTAAGGACAGGAATTATGTGTCTTAAATCTATGAAGCATTGATTTCCATAACCGAAATAAAAACAGTCTTTGCATATGGCCTAACAGTTTTGTTTTTTTTTAAATACATTAAACTATTTTACTGCTCTGCTTAATAATTGATCTTGTAATCCCCTTAAATGAGACCTACAGTCATTAAATTAGAAGTTTCCTTAACATAACTCAGATTCCGAATAATTTATGTTGGTGTTTAAAGAACGATGAAGTCACCATCTGTTGTTTTTGGTGTTTCAAAATGTTTGACTTAAGGTAGGTCTAATCTATTTCCTTAATATGTATTTGCAAAAATATGAAAATTCGCATTCTACACCAACAACAGATCAATTTGTATCATTTGAGTTATTTCTTTTCCAAATGCAATCTTATTTCCGAACTACTTAAACAGAGATTGAACCAAGAAAAATAATTCCACGAGATTTTCCCAATGATCCTTCACGTTATCAATGCTGCGATTCAAGCGCGATGTTAATAAAGAGTAAAGATGTTAAAGCTTTAACCTACTCGTCATCATCGGATTTCAAACTTTTCCTCTAATGCATTTAAAAAAAAGCAATAATAAAAACGACTAACGATAATAATAATAATAATAATAGTAATAATAATAATAATAATAATAATAATAATAATAATAATAATAATAATAATAATAATAATAATAATAATAATAATAATAAAATAAAGAAGAAGAAGAAGAAAAACAATAGCAACAGCAACAACAACAACAACAACAACAAGAAATAGAAGAATATTACCTTTGTTCTTCTTTAGGCGGAAGGGGGGGGGGGGTGGGGGCGGGGGTCCATTCCTTCACAATAATCTTTTAATCAAGAATCATTTTTGAGAAAGTAAAGAAAGGGAAAGACATGACATTGTGTTTGTTGGTTTCCTTGACGCCACTTGCCAGGAGGTTTTGGGCTCAGAATGCTTGATCAAAACAACACTGTATAATCAGTGTCACCAGTCATTGTGGAAGTTGAGTGGTCTGCAGGACGCGCCTTTACATTGCTCTGAAATCTGACATCTGTTTGTCTTGTTTGGATTTTGTTCTGTCAATGAGTCATTCGATAAACTTTATAAACCTTTTATCTTAGAATATTCAACATTAAGGAAAACAAGAATGTCCTCACGTTTAGAGATGTCGAAGTTTTGTTTTTTAATCAAATAAGGCGGTTTTTTTTTTGTTGTTTTTTTTCGGTTTTGTTTTGTTTTGGTTTTTTAAATGGTACGTGGTTTAAAAATAATATTTGGGCGTGCAATATTTTTTGAGAAAGATATCAAATTTCGTGTAAACATGGGAGTACAGTATATAACTGTTACGATTTCTGGTGGTTTCATTCGGAGTTTAATGTCAGAATATTTTTTTGTGATCATTGCATCACTTTAAAGGAGGACAAAGTATCAAGAAAACATCGAATATTTATAATAATTATTAGCTACAATTTTTTTTTTCACATCAAGTCTTGAAAAAAAAATTCCGAGCTTTATTCAGGACTCACCGCCTTAAAAGGTCTGAAGATTTTTTATATATAACTTTTGAGACATAAGTGGTGACGAGTATTCTGGTGCTCCGAGGTCATTGAAGTAAAACCAAATGTTTTTTTTTTTTTTTAACGGAATATTTAGTATTTGATCTACCTGCAGAATAATTCTCTTCTGGCCTTATGATAGATCTTTGCCTTTGAGACACCATCATTAGTTTGTGTGTCTGTGTGGCGCGGGTGTGGGGCTTATTGGTACAACACAAAGTTAAGAAAAACAAGGTGGAGATTCGAAATAATTGTGGTGTGAAAGTGAAAATGAAAGTTCAATTCACATGCTTTCTTCGCAACTGACAATAAGTCTAGAGTGAAGCGCATTCCCGCATGATTTATTTCTTTTTTGTCTTTTACACTCTCAATTTCTTACCTAATTATTGACCAAAATAGGAAACAAACAGATAAATAAACAAAATAATTTTATGTAAAAAACTAAAAGCAAACTATATTTATGACGGAGCCCTAATATGTGGACACCTGCATTTATTATACATTTAGAGAACAGCTGCGAAGCTTAAAAATTAGTAAAAAAAAAAAATGCAGAGCCCAATTGCATTAGAAGTTCAAAGAACAAGATCTAGAAAACAATTAGGAAGCAATATGGCTATTGTTCATTCGCAAAGTCGCCTTCAATCTTTCGGTTTACCAGGCCACTGGTTAGAAACCCTACACCGTGGAAATCTACACCGGCGATATTGTATCTAGAACTAGATCTATCTTAGCGCATGCTATAACTACAGCAGTATTACTGGCACTTTTGTGTCGCCGCTAAACTTCGTTGATGACCGACGAATTTTAAGCGTATAGATTACAGATACTCGGGGGGGGGGAGAGAGCTTTGCTCTGGTCGCCATGTTTTGGGGAAATCCTCTCTGTTCGTTGACAGAGCTGGTGATAAGGGTTTTATGACGGACCACCGAGGGGATAACTGGGGAGCCTCAAAGTTTTAGGTTCATATGGAGGAGAGAGAGAGAAAGAGAGAGAGAGAGAGAGAGAGGCGGGGAGGGTAATAGAGTTTGAGTCTGTGGGGGGTGGGGGTTGGGAGGGGGATCGAGATGGTGCTGGCACAAAGAAACAACGGCGAAGATTATAACCACATTCTATTTACAAAAATAAAAAAAATAGAAAAAGAAAAAAGATAGACAGAGAGAAGGAGGCAGAAATAGAGATTATGAAAGGAAAAGAGAGAGAGAGAGAGAGAGAGAGAGAGAGAGAGAGAGAGAGAGAGAGAAAGACAGACAGACAGACAGACAGACAGACAGACAGACAGACAGACAGAGAGACAGACAAAGGCAGACAGACAGATAGGAGGGAGTGCGACAAAAAAGGAACGGATTAAAAAAAAAATGCATAGAGACAAGTAGATGGACAGGCAGACTACCGATTAGAAAGGAAAAAAAAATGCGGCAGACAGAAAGACTCCCGAGGAAGCAGCGAGCGAGGATGAGGACTCAACATGGCGCCCTCGATGAGGCTCGGCCCATCTCTCTGAAGTCTGAATTTCCAGAGCAACAAACGCCTTCTAGGTCTGCAGTCTTTTAGAGCCTCGCTTGGATACCTTTTTATGGGCCTCAATATTTTCTTTCTCTTTCTCTCCCTCTCTCTGTGTCTCTCTGGGCCCTAGCTTTTTACTTGTATTTTGTTGTGATTTTTTTTCCCTTGGGCTAAGGCTCTAGTGGGGACGTTGGCAGCAGGGGAAGGCCAGATAACTGCCAAGACCAGCGGTTGTAAAACCAAGGGAGAGAGTTAGAGACACGGGCGGGAGGGGAGTAGGAGAGAGGAGGCGCGCGGAGAAAAGGGAGAAGAAAAACAGTGCAGGCTACTTTTAAGAGTGGAAAGAGAGACAGATTGATGGAGAGGGAGAGAAAGAGAGGGGGAGAGAGAGAGAGAGAGAGAGAGAGAGAGAGAGAGAGACTGAGATAGATAGATAAAATGGATAAATAGGTAGATTACCCACGGCCATCTGACGAGAGCCGCACGGGCTCGAAACTCTGGAGTCATGGCAAACCAAATCTAGGAAATGAATTTTATTATTATCATTAAATAGGTCGATAGATAGAGGAAGAGAAAGATAGAGTAGGTATGAGGAGATCAAGTCTAGAGTGACCACCATCTTATAAAGAAGGGAGAGGATTGTGGATTCAAGAAAGTTCAATCATTTCTTTCCTTTTTTCCTTTTCCTCTCAATTCTCCTTTTTTTTCTAACTCCCTCTATTTTTTCTAGTTGCGCTCCTTTCTCTCTTTTTCGCGCTCCATCGCTTCGCATTGCCCATATTGCTTTGAATCTCTCACTTCCTCTCTCTCGATCTAGCTTCCTCTCTTTCTCAGTTTCTCATGATCCCGTCCTCCTTTTCTTGATCTCTCTTTCATTTTGCCAACCTAACGTCCATTGCACAAAATACAAAACGGTTAATCTATAACTGAATTATTACGCTAAATAGAACTTATTATCTTTCTCAGTTTAAGCCGAACCTTTGTGTTTAAGATACTCTCTAGCTCTCTAGTTTTTTCCTCAGG
Organism: Elysia crispata; assembly: GCA_033675545.1. Classification (NCBI taxonomy): domain Eukaryota; kingdom Metazoa; phylum Mollusca; class Gastropoda; family Plakobranchidae; genus Elysia; species Elysia crispata. The sequence goes on along the minus strand of JAWDGP010005499.1, from coordinate 170,147 downwards.
AAATGTAAGAAGCCAAAACAAGAAAGGCACGAAGGCTATTCTTTCAGCATAACTCTTCGCTAACCCATTTCTTTCAAAACTCACGATCAAACAGAGTGCGGCGCAGCTCCACCCAGTCTCAATTAAAAGTGACTGTTAAAAACCGTAATTAAGGCTGATCGGACGGTCTGTGAACCTTACTCAACTTCCGTAGCAGGCTGGAGTCTAATTAGACCTACACTTGCTCACCCTCAGCTTCAGACTGGCATTCTAGATACCGAGAGCCAACCTGTCAGCTACTGTTAAAGTTTGGCCTTATTTCATGTCAGGCTGCTACCCAGCGCATCTTTCTTTTTTCTTTTCTTTTCTTTTTCTGTTTTTTTTTTTTTGTTGTTTTTTTTTTTTGTAAACTCTTTTGGGTGGCTATAGCGTTTAGCTTTGTCTAGATATAACTCCCCGTAAGGGGCGCACTCGGTGACAGTTTGGATGTAGACAGATCTAAGGCAATGGGAGAGATTCTAGTAACATATCCATTAATTTCTCGTGCGAACTATTATAAATGATGTCACTTTTGAAGGTCGTGGAGGACGGGTTTGCTTTTTCCTCGTAGACAACTGACTTGTATAACACGAAGAAGGCAACACCCGGGTGAGCAGTATCTTGTCTCGACCAATCACAAATAGAGCATTGCCTGCACGTACGGTCACCTACCCAAACGCCTCTCCCAATGTTTGTATGTCGTTGTTTTTTTTTAAATAATAGATTGTTATAAAGTAATTGTTAACAAATCCGGCTCGGATGAGCTTAGTTTAGGTGACTCAGTGGTACAGAGGCCAACAAGTACAGGTACACGTCAGTGGTTTGCTTCCTCTGTGTGGGCTTGATGTGTGTGTGTGTGTGTGTGTGTGTGTGAAAGGGAAAGATGGTGGGCAGAGCTTTGTGTAACAGAAAAAAAAATCAAGTAAACTTTCATTACACTTACTTTGAGGTTGATGTAAACTAGATTATTCCCTGTGTGTGTAATCGCTTGTCTCTACACTGAGGCCTCCGTCTGCTTGCCCATCCCTGACTGTCACTCTCACTTCAAGAGTGTTAGGATCCATTTCTCTTTATATCTCCCTATCTCTCTCTCTCTCTCTCTCTCTCTCTCTCTCTCTCTCTCTCTCTCTCTCTCTCTCTCTCTCTCTCTCTCCCCTTTCTCTCTCATTCCTTTTCTCCACCATTTTCGTCTCTCTTTTTATCTTTTTTTGTATTTCTTGCAGTTTGTATCTTTGATTCTCCGACCCTCTTTCCCTCCTCTATCTATCTATCTATCTCACTCTTTTTTCTTCTCTTTCCCTAACTATTATTTTCGTGCCTTATGTCTAAACGTCTAAACACATTTTGATAAGGTTTTATCGTGACATTCTGGATATTTTCTTCCATCGGGATCACCTCCTGCCTATGTCTCACTCGGTATTCGCCAAGAAATTCCCCCAAACTGAACTTCTTTCACACACACCTCTCCATCCAAGCATCCCCGCCTTCCTGTTATCAGCTATCCTCCCCTTACGCCCACATAAAAAGTATCAGTCATCACTCGGGCCCAGAGCAACTTTTCTGCAAACCAACGGAACTGCGGAAAGTTCACAGAGTTCTTCGAGGCGGAAGGAAGTAAAGTCAGCAGAACCGAGGCTTCCCGGCTTCCTCTTAGCTCTTGCTACCCATCATGCCGCGGTGGGTACCCTCGACCAATCAGTGATGGGCGAGGATTTACGACGCGTTTTAATTGGTCATAAGACGCGCCCTCGAGCGCCCCCTGGCGGGCAAGTTATCAGAGGTAGAGGTGAGCGACAGGGGCGGAGGTGATGGGGTTTGGTGGGGGGAGGGGGGGGGGGAACGCTTGTTATGGGCGGATCTGATTATGGTGAGTTGTGCAGGAGGGGGGACCACACGCACGTCTCGGTGTAGGAGAGAAAAAGAAAATGCGAGTGAGGGGGTGCCAGATGAGGACAAGAAGTCAGGAGTGGGAATGACAGATAACAAAACTTGACCAAACGGAAAGGGATAAAATTGCGGGATTTGGGGGGGGGGGGGGGGCGCACAAGTATTAAAGATGGTCAAAATTTGAAAAAGTACGACATGGAGAAAGAGAGAGAGAGAGGGAGGGAGGGAGGGAGGGACAGGTTTTTTATGGGTGAAGGAGGAAAGGGGAAGAGCGAGGACAAACTTTTGAGGAAGAGAGGATGGGGAAAGGGGTTCTGTTGATCGTATTTGTCTTTATGGGGGGAGGGGGGAGGACTGGTCAGGTATCAAAAAAGATAATCATGGATGTAGGAAACCTATGGGGGAAAAAATGCTTGATTATCTAGGAAATGTAGCGTACAGATGAAGGTGGTTGTGGTGTGAGTGAATGTGTCAGGGTGGTGAGTTTGTGGGCATAGCGGAAAAGAAGGAGGGTTGGAGAAAATCTACTAGCAGCATACAAGGATTGGTACACGTCAGCAGAGAGGGGAGATGAGAAACTGGTGGAGCTGGAGTGGAATGACAGTAAACAGCGAGAGTTGGGTCTATGGTCCCCATCAAACTGGGCAGTTGCGGTGCGATATCTGCGGAGACTGGTCGTTACGAGCAGTCTGAAGGGGTGGACACAGGTAATTTGTGGGGAGATAATCTTGGCACATCTGAGTGCAGTGTAGATACTGCAATGTGGGGATTGATAGAACTCCGGGGAGTGTGGCAGTTGTCAGTCAGGTTGAGCAAACTAAAACAAAACCAAACAAAAATCATTGCTAGAATAAAATGCAAGTAAGGAAAGATAAGGATAAAAAGTCCATAAAAGGAGGAGGAAGGTGGGGGGGGGGGGGGGGGGGGGGAAAGACAGAGAGAGAGAGAAAACGAGAGAAATAGAGATAAGTGATATATTGCATAATTATAGTGTGTATTTCAAAGAGAAAAAAATAACTTAAGAATAATAATAATAATAATAATAATAATAATAATAATAATAATAATAATAATAATAATAATAATAATAATAATAATAATAATAATAATAATAATAATAATAATAATAATAAAATGCATTTATATAGCGCATATCCAATGATTAAAATGCTCTATGCGCTTTACAAGAAAAAGAATAAGATAGAAGCAGGCTAGACGGCCTGAACATACATACATAACATACAGAATGACGTACATAGCATAAAGAATAACATACATATTATATAAAAAATAACATGCATAACATACATGTGCTTAAGAATATGATACAAGTAAAACATCATCTACTGCCAGGAATACGTTGTGGAAAGAGAAATGAAAGAGAATTTATTTGAAACAAAGCCGATATCATTGCGAACTTCGGATCAAAACTGATTTGCCTCCGACACTAGAAACTGCTTAAAGATATGAAGAACATTTTCCGTTTTTTTTTTTTTTTTTCAAAATCTATAAACTCCTGGTCAAAGGAGCGATCTTGTACGATTTGCAGTTTTTTTTCCTTTGTTCGCTTCTATCTTTCAAGCCATGAAGACATAAGCTTGACACCCGATCATTAAAGGCCAGCGCCAGGGTGATAGTCTCATACTTAACCTCCCCAATGAGAGCCAGTACACATTTACATCGAGAGAGATAAAGGGAGAAAAGGAGCGTGAGAGATATCTAAGTTTGGCTTTATTTTGGAAAAATGATTTATTCCTAAAGATTTTAACCAGAATTCTCCCATTAAATCTTCCCTTTGGAATATATTTGACCTAATGATATAAAAAAATATCGTTTGCACATTAGAGTAATAAGTATTTCGCTTCTTTCCCCTCTTTTTTTTTTTTTGGTCCAACTCGATTGAAGATAAAACATGACTATGCAAATTTTATTCATAGAAAGTAAAAAATATCTTTCTGTGCTTAAAAGTCTCAAAATATGTTTTAAGCAACATAATGCGGCTTGTAATACTTTCGTTAAAAGAATGAAAGGAAAAGACTCTATCCGTAAGTTATTATAATAAGGCCGTGTATATCTATCGACGTAAGTATTTTAAAGGCCTTCAGTTGCATTCCTCAATTATCCAGAAAATTATACAAAAAAAAATTGATGCTGATACTTTCTTTGCAAAATATTTTCTCTTTATTCCACTAAAAAAAATTAACTTCTCATAAATATTCCTTTCATTTTAAATACCCCAGATACGCTTGAAACAATTATTGTACATTTCGCTATTCAACCAGTCAGTGTGGATACTATACAATCTAGCCCGGACATGTTTGAAATTAATTCTTGTACATTTGACGATTCAACTGATTTTTGCGGATACTAAACCATCTAGCCCGACATGTTTGAAACAATTCTTGTACATTTGATTATTCAATTGATTGTTGCGGATACTGCACACTGCATACTTTTGATCTCACTTAGTTCCGGTCTGCGGTGTATCTCTTCATTGGCCTCATTCCGTTTTCTTCTCCTTACCCTCCCAAATCTCTCTCTCCCCCCCTCTCTCTCTCTCTCTCTCTCTCTCTCTCTCTCTCTCTCTCTCTCTCTCTCTCTCTCTCTCTCTCTCTCTCTCTCTCTCTCTCTCTCTCTCTCTCTCTCTCTCTCTCTCTCTCTCTCTCCCTCTCTCTCTCTCTCTCTCTCTCTCTCTCTCTCTCTCTCTCTCTCTCTCTCTCTCTCTCTCTCTCTCTCTCTCTCTCTCTCTCTCTCTCTCTCTCTCTCTCTCTCTCTCTCTTTCCCCCTCTTTTACATATATATCTATATATCTATATATATATATATATATATATATACATATATGTATATGTATATATATAAAATTATATATAGCCTACCTATCTCCAATATTCCCCGTCCTTTGCCATCTCACTCCTCCTCCCCCCCCCCAACCTCCGCAATCTTTTGTTCCTTAATTAACCCCTTCACCCTCGCCTTATACGTGAAAAACCGCTCGATACCAAAAAGGTGGTCTGCGATTGTTTCACACCTCCCCCTAATTTCTCCTGTAAACCGCTACACTCATCTCACAGGCGTGTTGTGTTACACGAGACAGCAAAGACCTAGACTTAACGCCGGATCTACTCCACTCGACTTCTTGCATATCAAACTTCCCCAAACATCGCCTGAACAGTGGAGCGGCCAAGTCCTCTAGTGGTCTCGAGACTTACTTCATGAATTCTCGACTCGCCTTCATAATGGAAGGCCAGACCTTTAGCCATTGTGTGCGTCTGTGCTGGTAATTCGAGCTGGTGTAAATGACCCTGGCTAAATCTACTAGTTTGAGTCTGGTAACAGAGCTTCGTATCGGGTATTTTAGATCTAGAACTCCCCCGTCCGCTCCTCAAAACTATCAATCCACCTTACAATACGAAACCTAGGTATATTTATCTTTCTTCTGCCTTGCCATTTCTCATCTTTTGTTCTCAAATATCCCAAGCTAGCGCGAAAATCGGGTGACAAATTTCCTATGATTCATATTCAGATGTTAAACTAATTTTGAGAGTCATTTTCTGAAGCAACTCTCTCGCAAATTTAAGAAAAGATTTTAGAGCGACAAGATGGTGTCTTTTAGTCAAAAGACACTAAACTGGAGATCTTTGTAAGATCAGACTTTAGGGATAGGTCTCATCTTTCCCCTCCCCTCCCTGCTTGTATCCACCTCAGAGACAATGCGACGCTGAACGAGACTGTCTGGGCAAGAGTTTATCGAAATCCAGGACATTCGACTTAAGTTTTACAGGTTTTTGACTTTTCTACCATTATATTTCTGTCGGGTCTCTGGCATCATGCACGCCCCTAAAAACATAAAAAATAAAACCCTCGGAAGGTTTTAGCTGGAGTGAAAGATTTCCTGAGTACTGAATTCTGTTGCGGTTCTTTGCGATTATTTGTTTTCTCCGAAGTATGCCGAAAAAATAATATAATGCGCCACATCGATGGACCATTAGGTGTCTCTTGATATTGTGATGCGTCTTGGCACTATAATACCAGCCTTAATAATTCTGAATGGGTGTATACAAGCAACAGTACCATAATCCTAATTTAAAAAAAAAAAAAAAAGAAAAAAAAAAGGTCAAAAGTGGAAATATCCGAATGAGGATAATAGAATATAACGTCTTGGATCAGTTTGGATTTTTCCATTATCAGTAGAGTCATTCGGGTAAAACTATCATTTTGTCTTGCTTCCCTTGGGTTTTAACATCAGCTGCAATATCCTGAGATTAACAGATGAGAGAGATTTGGCGGGATAAATTAAGACTAAATAATTCACACTTGTAAATCGGCAGTCTCATCATCTATTCTAAACGAAGCAATAGGAATATTTAGCTGATATGGTGAAATTCGAATATTTGTTTAGCTCTGCACAATTAAGGACTTTTTTTTTTTTTTTGCAATAATTTATAGCCTCGTATTGACCGTTTGGGAGGGGAAAAAATTTTAAATAGATTAGGAAAGCACTAAATTAAACGATTTCACATATTAATAGCGTGACATTTCTGATTCAGTCGCACAACTCTTTCGAAATGGACATCCCAGTTCCATCAATTTTTGTTGCATTCTTCGCAAGCACAGTTTAACAATCCAGTAGCTAATTATGGCCTCAGAAAGATTCGGATTAAAAGCAGACTTAAAGCTGGTCACACATTTTTTGCTTTTTGGAATTCCGTCCTCTGTCCACCGCTTGAGTAGTTCCCTCCATACAGCTTTGAACTGAAATGTGTAAATAAACTTAGCAACGATTTCTATCGTAACCTGCATAGCTGTTAGATCTAAGACATGGCCCTGGTCGTTAAAGAGTCATTCGAATGCGATGAACGGCTACTGGTCTTTACTTAAACCAGTTAACCAGTCATCTGATCCGGTTTGGGTTGACTCTTAAGCCGTGGTTATCTCTGGAGCTAATTCAGCGTAGCGATCTTGGTAGAAGATAATTTCACTGTCGCAAAGTGAGCCTGTGGTTCTGTTTTCCCCGACAGATCTAACCTGGCCAGGACTCGCAGAGGGAGACCCATCTGTCGGCCATTTCAGAGATAACGGGCTGAAAACAGAATTTGGCTTATGGTATCGATAATAATGGTAGATGAGAACGACTGTGGGTAAAAAAAGAGAATACGAAGGAGAGAGAGAGAGAGAGAGAGAGAGAGAGAGAGAGAGAGAGAGAGAGAGAGGGGAGGCAGAAAAGGAGAAATAGAAAGGGTGGGAAAGAGAGATGGAGAGAGAATAACGACTTTTTTTAATTTCGACGATTTAAATCTAAGACTGCGTCGTCTCGGGGATAAAACGATCAAATGTCGACTCAAAAATTTTGAAAAATAAAAAAAAAAACTGTATTCTCACAATACATTCTCAACATTTAAAATTTTTTTAATTTGGGCATGGTATTCACATTAAATGAGCCTTACACAGCACATGTCTTTAGCTCTCAACTATTTATAGAACAAATTTTATAATCTCCATAACGTTAGAAGCATGGGGGATAAAATTAGATGGTTTTACGACTTTAGGCTTTATTGCTGTGTTAGAGAGGTGATTGGCGGTACATTTATAATGTAGGCAGAGACGGAGAGAGAGAGAGAGAGAGAGAGAGAGAGAGAGAGAGAGAGAGAGAGAGAGAGAGAGAGAGAGAGAGAGTCTGCCTTGCACAACAAGAGAAAACAAAATAAAAATAAAAAAAAAACCTATTTTGATCTCGAAAACTACGCGTAAAAAAAGGATAAAAATACCCTGGCAAAAGTTATAGTGCAAAAAGTGGATATTGCCGCTTTGATATGTGAACCACTTCATAAATGAAAGGGTGGTAACCAACTGAGGGATATCAGAGAGAAACTGAAGTTTGTACAGCTGAAGACTGCGAGGAAAATGCACAGTTGTATAGTTACTGTAAGAGGAAAGGAGAAAATAAGTTAGAGAAATCAGAAAAAAATGTGAGGCATGCGAGAAGAGGACAAAGGGAGAATAAATTGGCAGGGGGCCTAAGCAGCTTAGGACTTTGGAGAAGAGAAAGAGAGATAGATAGATAGATAGAGAGAGAGAGAGAGAGAGAGAGAGAGAGAGAGAGAGAGAGAGAGAGAGAGAGAGAGAGAGAGAGAGAGAGAGGAAAGCAACACTCATGCAATCAGAGCTGCTTCAATATGGAATCATTAACTCTGTAGTGGAATTCTTCATTACCATATGGTGATGAATTAACTCCCCTGAGTGGCGGGCCATAGAAAAGCAATAAAAATGAGCACTTCTCAATTCTATTATCTTCTCAGTGGAGAAATTCTTTGGGGCGTAATTTAACATAGGAGGATTCTACTCTCTTTTTACTCAGTTTCATTACTCCATGCTTCATTTAGAACCGAGTGGTTTCTTCGAATTCCATTAATATTCCTTCGCTTTGTCAAAAAATATATAAAGTTCCTTTTTTTACTATCAGTTAATACTTTACTTTCTTTTCCTATCCCTTTTCTGCCTTTCCTTTGTAATTCCACTTTCTCTGTCTATTTTCATTATAAATATAAATTTTTCCTTTTCTTCCTCCCTTTTTCTTTTTCTTTCTTTCTTGCTCTCTCTCTCTCTCTCTCTCTCTCTCTCTCTCTCTCTCTCTCTCTCTCTCTCTCTCTCTCTCTCTCTCTCTCTCTCTCTTTGTTCTTTTTTCCCCTTTCTCTCTCACTTCCCCCCCTCCCCCTCCATTTTTTTTTCAGTCCCGCCTTGTTATTACAAAGCTATGACTATGATATTGAATGAAAACCATGCCTTTCGATCGAAACCGTTCTTTCTTATCCGTTATTTCGTGTATTATGTCACCACATCGTTCTCAGATTCCTTCACATTGATAATTTCTACATCGTGTTACATCCAACAAAATATATCATTCGCACCGAGTTCCCACCATTTACCCCAACAGTTTTTCTAGACTTTATCATTTGTAATCTGAGCCTCACCTCCTTCTCAACGACGTGTAGATCTTGCGCGGCTGTGGGTTTTTTTGCTCTCCGCGCAAACAAGAAGGTGTAAAAACTTCCTCCAACGCGCACCTCTTTGACTTTGCGCGATCTACGCAATCAAAACCTGCGCTCCATCTCTTTGATGTGTCTGTGAGACCATCACCTGGTTGTGTGACTGCGATTTGGCAGGCCAGATAGAAAACGGTGACAGACAAGAGGTTGGATGGGTGCAGATAGATTTAGATATGTCTCGTGAGAACGAGGTTCAAACTATGTAAGGGATTGTAAACCAAAAAAAAAAGTAGCACCTCCTCCACGTCATGGCTTTGTATCTATCCAAAGGAGGTATAAAGAAAATATACCCTTCTGAAATCGTTATACAAGAACTAAGGTATCTAGTGAAGTTAATTTAGTTCCATGCCCCCCCCCCCCCCCCCCCCCCCCCGAAAAAAAAAAAAAAAAAAAATCTTGCATAAAGATATTGAAGAAGCAGGTTTAGCCATAACCTATGAATGGTGTTTTTCCTCTTTCTAAGATTTTCCTCTTTCTTTCGGAGGTATTGTATACAGCTGCGAATTTGATCCCCGCTCATACCATTTGTTTCTTCTAGTATCTTCACCTCTTTTCTTTTATCTTGCAGCGGCCCTGAGTTCGATCTATGTTTAGAATATTTTTTTTCTATTCTATTTATATCTTTATCTTTGGCTGTCTTGTATCTTTGGTTCCATAGGCCAGCTACGTCTGTTCTTTCATAAATCTTCGCTTCACTGCTTCCTATTTATCTATTTTATTATTAATAAGTGTATTATCTCTCTGCCTGTCTGTCTGTCTGTCTCTCTGTCTGTCTCTCTCTCTCTCTCTCTCTCTCTATCTATCTCTCTCTCTCTCTATCTATCTATCTCTCTCTCTCTCTATCTATCTATCTATCTATCTATCTATCTATGTCTCTTTCTATCTCTGCCTCTCTCTGTCTCTCTCCATCTCTGTCTCTGTCTCTGTCTCTGTCTCTCTCTCTCTCTCTCTCTCTCTCTCTCTCTCTCTCTCTCTCTCTCTCTCTCTCGCTTCTCCTTTGTTTTTCTCAGTCGCACCAACAAGCAAGTTTGAAACTAGAGTTTTATGCTACTGCCATCTGTTTAACTGCACACAAAAGCCGATGACAGATTCTCCTATCTACCCGCATTTCTCGCCCATTCTTGAATAATGTCCCCAAAGCCTGCGGTCTGCTCCCACTAAAGGCAAGAAAAAACATTACAAGTTATTACAAATTGTCCTTCCTTTATTTGGTTTAATACTTCCAAGAGTGTAACATTGATATACATCGCTAACAATTGAGAGTGTAACATTATCATAAGTTACTATCAAATGAGAGCATTAATATTTACTGCTCACAATAATTATTGAGAGTTTAACATTATTATAATTAATTTTGCTCACAGTTGTGAGAGTAACTTTATTATTAATTGCTTACAATTGTGAGAGAAACGTGATCATAAATTGCTCACAATTGTAAGAGTAACATTAGTCTAAATTGCTAACAATTGAGAGCGCAGCATTGTTATAAATTGCTACAATCAAGATGCACTGGAACCAATACAATGGGCCGAATTTTGTTTGACCAGGTTTGCGCTATGGGATTGATAACCAGCCTCCTACGATCAGGCAGTGGGGGGCGCCTCTGACATTCACAGAACACAGCATGTGATCCAGATCCTTAATTTGACAACTGCATTAATTACCGTTAAGACAGTGGAGACCAAATTCAGGAGACATACTACATTATTTATATAATGCTATCCACAGCAACATTGATAAGCAAAACCAGAGCATCTGTGGGAGGGAGAACAAGGGAGCGCGTGGGAATGAAAGCAACAACCAATACCTGTGTGTAAAAACATGATTCCAAATCATAGCAGAAGTGTGAGTAATAGCATTATGGCAACAGTACAACATCATGGTAGTAGCTGTGGGAGTAAGTGTAGTAGAAGCAATACCAAACCAGCTGTAGGACTGAGACCTAGAATGAGCTAGAGAATGAAAGCACCAACCAATGTCGGTGGGCGAGGTGTAAACCTTCCTGACAATAACTTTATCATGGCAGAGGGAGCACGAGTAGCTGGAGAGCAATTGTCGTAGCAATAGTCTACACCATATATCAGCAGAAATAGAATAGGAGTGATATTAAGACCAACAGCAGCAATAGCAACATCTTAGCAGTAGCTGTGAAAGCTACAGTAGCTGGAACAATAATAATATCAGTTGTGGGACCTACAGTAACAGTAGCGATATCATAGCTGTATTCGTGGGAGCTACAGTAACGGCGGTAATATCATAGCAGTAGCCGTGGCAGCTACAGTAACAGTAGTGATATCATATCAGTAGCTGTGAGAGCTACAGTAACAGTGGCGATATAATACCAGTAGCTGTGAGAGCTACAGTAACAGCAGCGATATAATACCAGTGGCTGTGAGAGCTACAGTAACAGTGGCGATATAATAACAGTATCTGTGAGAGCTACAGTAACAGCAGCGATATAATACCAGTAGCTGTGAGAGCTACAGTAACAGCAGCGATATAATACTAATATCTGTGAGAGCTACAGTAACAGTAGCGATATAATACCAATGGCTGTGAGAGCTACAGTAACAGCAGCGATATAATACCAGTGGCTGTGAGAGCTACAGTAACAGTAGCGTTACAATACCAGTGGCTGTGAGAGCTACATTAACAGTAGCGTTATAATACCAGTAGCTGTGAGAGCTACAGTAACAGCAGCGATATAATACCAGTAGCTGTGAGAGCTACAGTAACAGCAGCGATATAATACCAGTGGCTGTGAGAGCTACAGTAACAGCAGCGATATAATACCAGTGGCTGTGAGAGCTACAGTAACAGCAGCGATATAATACCAGTGGCTGTGAGAGCTACAGTAACAGCAGCGTTATAATACCAGTAGCTGTGAGAGCTACAGTAACAGCAGCGATATCATACTTGTATTAGTGAGAGTTACAGTAAAAGTTGCGATGAAATACCAGTAGCTGTGGAAGCTACTAACAGTAATAACAATTTAGCAATAGCTTTGAGAGCTACAATATTGGTCGCAGCAACATGGCAGTAGTTTTTGGCAGCTAAAGAAACATTAGCAACATCATAGCGATAGTTCTAGATATAATATATACTGTAGCATGAGCAGAATTGTAGCAGTAGAAGTTGGGGCTACAGAAGCAGAAGAATTACTTTGTCTTGGTAGCGGCAGCAACAGCAGCAGAGTCGTGGTAGTGACGGAAAGAGTCACAGGGTCTAAACACAACATCTACATATTTTAGAGTCAGCAGAAGCACCACGCAGTAGATGGGTTGCTGACAGCAAAAGAAGTATCAAAACAAAAGCCGTAGTCGCTTGAGCAGCAGTAGCGATAAATCTCTAGTTCGGTCACATAATGATTATGTGCTTCCTTGTAAATAAATCTACCTTTGTATGGTCATAATTTTGTTTTGTTCATATTCCACAATCTCTTGACTCGAGTTAGTAGGCCTATTGAATGCTTCTCTAACTATAATGTGTTATCGATGAACAATGATGGAAATCGACTAACTGTGTACTTTCCCAATCTGTTTTTAGATGCTTTTAAACCCTTGTTAGAAAGCTGTGAATTTTAGCATTGAGTGCATATAAAAAAAGTGCACTGTCTTGCGGAAATTATTAGCAGCGCAGTTATTTAAACCTACATCATAATGAACCTTTTTAAAAAAAAATCTGTATATAGATTTGGATTTGGTAAAATTAGATAACTATTCTTTTTTTTTTTTTTTTGGCAGGAAGAAAGCTTTTATTTCCCAAAAATCGGAAGCAATATTCGTCGAGGAAGAAAATGTACTTAATATCAACACAAGCTAATTTGTTTTGATGTTAAGTTTGCCTTTTATTATTTTTTGGCCTTTAAAATCTCGCGAAGATTTGTCATTTTTTCCTTACATACCATATGTAAACTTTTTTCTTACTTTCATTTGTCAAGTATATTTGAATCGTGAAAACTGACCTATAATGGATTTTTGCCCGCAAAAAATTTAAAAAAGCAGATTTCTCAGTTGAACTTTCCGTTGTCATAATGTTATATTATTATAGATTGATCACGGGCAGATTGGTGTGAGAGACGTGTGTGCAAAAGGCCATAAAAATAATTAATTTCACCTTCGGCGTGTTAGTTCGGCCATAAACCTGGCACGTCTTGGAGCAACACAGACACCTTTACCATACACACGACAAAAAAAAAGCATCGAACCTCCATCATCTGCGTGTTCCTTAGGGACAAGTCTACAGCTTGACAGGGAACTGTCTAAAAGTGTGAGCACTTGAAGCGTTCAGTGTGAGCACAAGGATAATTAAAGTTGAAGATCTAGTGGGATTAAATCGCTTAATAGACTTCGTTAGGCGTAGGTCGCAGGGAACTTTGAACAGTGAATTGAATGAAAAGAAAAATGATGATGATGATGAAGTAGAGCATAGATGTTTATGATATATGCGAAATAGAAGGATAGATACTGATGCATGAATAATATTTTATTCAAAAGGGGTAGGAAAGAATGAGTAAATAAAAGGTAGGGAAGGGAAAAAAAAGGTTCATTGAGAATCGTCGTTGGAAGGGGCCATGGGGAGGGGGGGAGGGTTGTGACATTTTTAATAGTGAACTAGAGAGTCAGGCATTATAGAAGGGGAGAGAAAGTGAACGAGAAAGTTGAAAAACAGACACGCCAGCGAAAGATGGATTGAGAAAGAAAGGGAGAGAGCAATGGATCAGAAAAAAAAGAGAGACAGACAGAGGCAGAGAGAGAGAGAGAAAGAGAGAGAAGATAGAAAGATATATTTTTGAGGTACAAAATGTCAAATGACAGGAGAAAGTGTACCAAGGGTTTGTCTGTGAGCTGAGCAAGGGAGCGTGTGTGTGGGTGTGGGCGTGTATATTAGGCCTGGGTTTGTACGATCATAATTGTTAACATGAGGCAATAAAAATCTCAATTAAATATTTGTATCTCACACACAGACTTGTGCAGACTATTAAATCCTGACAATCATTGTGACCTGAAGGTGTCTGCTTGTGCACAAAAGTTGTGTAAATACATGGATAAGCTAAAAGGTGAAGAGCTTTGAATGCGCGTCCGTACCCTCATTTTCATCCTGAACCAAGGGAGGTCACCGAGAATAAATTGAACGAAAGTGAGAATGCAGAGTTAGTTATCGATCCGCGAATTTCCTTGATATAAAAAATGTGGTTATTTTTTTTTAATTGGTTGTAAAATTCTTATTCTTTTTTTATATCGATTTAATGGGTAGAACTATTTGAGAGCCATTTGATTTACAGTTGAGTGAAAAAGCTTATTGTGTAATTGCCCCAACTAAGCATGGTGGTACTTCATTTATTTAACCGTTGTAACGATACCGTGTCCCTAGTGATGCGGGCATAGCGGATAAGTTAGTCTCTGGTTTTATGGTAATGTAATCAGTCTCAGTCTTTCTAAACAATCCACTGGAAAAAATATGACAAAAGAGCAACCTGTTTTTTTTTTAATCCATATAATTAAATTGTTCACTATCTCTCTCTCTCTCTCTCTCTCTCTCTCTCTCTCTCTCTCTCTCTCTCTCTCTCTCTCTCTCTCTCTCTCTCTCTCTCTCTCTCTCTCTCTATATCTATCTCTCTCTCTCTCTCTCTCTCTCTCTCTCTCTCTCTCTCTCTCTCTCTCTCTCTCTCTCTCTCTCTCTCTTTTTTTTTTTTTTCTCCTTCCTTCTTTCAAACACATTGTTCTTTATCTAATTATTAACTATGTGTTAAAACACTCATGATACATACTAAAAATGGTTCTCTATCAAAACATCTCTCTGCCAATAACTTCACTCTTCCCCTCTTCCTCTGTCTATTTTCTCCTCTTGTTGTTGCACTGAAAATTCATATTGCCCTCCTTCACCACCCCACCTCTCTTCCTCTCACCCCCCAGAGATGCAACAGTCGATCCACTTGCCATCCACATCTATTGCCCCGACAACGGTGACGCTGAGAAAAAGACGCAGGCCGTACTCCAAGTTCCAGATTGCCGAGCTGGAGAGAGAATACGCTAGCTCCACCTACATCTCCAAGTCGAGGCGCTGGGAGTTATCGCAGCTGATCAACCTGTCCGAGCGACAGATCAAGATCTGGTTCCAGAACCGCCGCATCAAGGCCAAGAAGCTGCAGAAGCGAGAGGACATGGGGATGGTGAGCTCAGTGGGCGGGAACAGCGCTTCATCGTCCTCGGGATCGGCACACGCCACGCCCACTCACATCCATCCAGGGAGCCATGGAGGTCATCACCATAGCAACGGTGGGCACATGGGAGGCGGGCCTCCCGGAATGAGCGGGTCTTTGTCGGTCACACCCCAACCTCAAGGCCCGCCCCCTCCTCCCGGCCCACACCTGCTCCAAGCTGGCATGGTGTCCTGATGCCAGATGAGTTCTCACCTTACATATGATAGCTCTGACTTTTCACGTTGTTGACCAATATCGGAGGATAATGAAATTTGATGTCTCAGACAACATTATTAACTGCAGAAGATGGAGATGAGTCGAAAGGCCTCCAAAACTTGACAATTATTGTCACAGTGACTGCCTGAAGGCGCACAAAAAAAGAACTTAAGTTCAATTCATTGATACATTATTATGCGATATAAAGTGACATTTATTAAACTAAGGCTATGTCATTACAAGTTATTGTTAAACTGTACCTGAATTTTTCATTCTAAAGTGACTATTTTTTTTAAGACCATGAAAAAATTTTGTTTCAAAACGTTTCTTGTTTATCAAAATATTTCATGTATCATGTATATTGCTAACTTACACTCAATTTTGTTTCAGCGTTAGATCATGGACTGGATAATTCTTTCCCCAAATTAAAACTAGCTATGTACTGGTTTCTTGAAACAAGACAATAATTTTGTAGGCAGCAAGACTAGATTTTCCCCCTAGATCTACGTGTATTAGCTAGATCTAGACTGGTCCCATGGTGTGGATGTCTTGGAAGGGGATAAAGGACTGCCTATTAATCTGAGAATTTCACTCCTTCACACACAGTAACTTGTGCGCAGTCTTCGAAGATTAAAGCCATTGGGTCCATGGTTTGGACTCGATTGAATCTGATACGTCATTGCCGCTACGAAGCTGATGCGTCCCCGCGGTCAAGGCTAAAGCTTCAGCACCCTGAAGGTCAAGGCTAAAGCTTCAGCACCCTGAAGGTCAAGGCTAAAGCTCCTGCACCCTGAAGGTCAAGGCTAAAGCTTCAGCACCCTGAAGGTCAAGGCTAAAGCTCCTGCACCCTGAAGGTCAAGGCTAAAGCTCCCGCACGCTGAGGGTTAAGATTAAAGCTGCTGCACTTCAAAGGTTAAGGCTAAAGCTACTGCTCCTTGAAGGTCAAGGTTAAAGCTGGTCCACCCTGAGGATCAAAGTTAAAGCTGTTGGGCCTCAGTGAAAAAGTTTAGCGCTGATTCCAAACTGTATAAACTGTCTCATAAAGTAGGCGTTTACTACTCCGTGACTGAAATAGCTTTGGTGTCAAATACAGCGGATTTAGTTTCTTGGAGAGAGAGAGAGAGAGAGAGAGAGAGAGAGAGAGAGAGAGAGAGAGAGAGAGAGAGAGAGAGAGAGAGAGAGAGTGAGTGAGAGAGAGAGGTGAATTTTTTTCACATAAGTCTAAATGCAGAACATAATAATATTTCAAAAGGATCATGTGGTATAGATTACAAAACGGGAAACCACCTTATCTGATACATTTCGGTGCTTTTGAAGATCCTTTTAAAAGCGTACCGGGTTTTACAAGATAAGGCAGTCCTGATTTTTATAAAAAAAAATGTCTAATGACGCATTGAAATACTGAAATTCATAACCAACACGATAATGATGTTTTTAAATGTTTTGTAAACAGATTTGGTTTTTTGATAATAAGCTTACTTTTCTTATAAAAATAAAAAAGCCCATGTATTTTCTTTTTAATTAACGTCAAGGTTTTAGACTCGGGTCATAAACCAATTACTGCATTTTGTGAGCGGGTTGCTATCCTTGCCCTGCTTCCACCCGTAGAACTGCGCCCCAGTGTGAGTGTCACGTGCCATGCCGAGTCCTAGGTCTGTGCCGCCATAGCAGCAATGTACATGCAGGACATTGACAAATCCACAAGATGTTTCCCTGGTGTGGGTCTGTTCATCAAAGTGTGGGAACTCGGGGTTAGCATAGACAAAAAGCGAAGTTACTATCACAACCAAAAACCGTGATTAATAGCCATGATGTTACTTCTTCTTATACTTTCTCGGTCCTTAGCGGCAAAATTTTCCAAAATGTATTTTAAAATTTACAAAAAAAATGTATCAATAAGTCGAGGAAATTTTCTCCTAGTTTGGCGATATGTGTTCAGAGTAAAATTCATTTCTTGGTGTAAAATTTGCAGTTGTTCAGAGGTGATGAAGCAAGGCCCTCAGTGTTTCCTCGATGACATCACACTTTTTTCCCCTATTGTTACCAAAGAATGGTTTAAAGTTGCAGTCAGCAATAAATGCAACAGACCGTTTCTGATAGACTCATGCAGCATTTTGATTGCGAGAAAAATAGTTGCTTAAAACAGAATCTGATAAAAACTAAAAGAGCAAAATATTCCTTATAAAATCATGCCTTTTATTTAACATCTTTTTTTTTTTTTTTTTTTTTTTTGTTTCCAAAATTACGAACTCAGACACAAGACGCAATAATTTGTGTGTTTTGTGTATTTAATTTTTTTTTCAAAATAATATTGATAATTTTTCGATTTATTGCAAGATTTCATGATGTATGTACAGATTGTTCTGGGGTTTTTTGGAACCAGTTTTTGTTGTTTTTTTTTTTTTTTTTTTGAGTTTGACTACCTATGTATTATTCCCATTGTGTATCCATACAAGCCCTTAAAAAAAACATAAAAAAATGACGAAAAAAAAAAAAGAATAAAAGAACAAGATTTGCATTATACCAAGATTTTCGAATTTTGTTAATGAATTGCTTGTCCTTGTAAAAGATATTCAAAGTTCATATGCAGAGATATCATCAGCATCATCAGCAACATCATCATCATTATGAATGACATTATCACCATCATCATACTTAACATAACAATTATAATCTAGTTCAAAGAATAAAATTTGTCCTCTTCACCATCCTCATATTCATCATTAGGATGACATCGTTACTATCCTCAACATCGTCCTCGCCATGAAATTTTCACCATAAATATCTCTAATGTCATCAGTATCATCAACATCAAATCATCTTTGCCGTCATCAACATCCCCACCGTCATAACCATACCATTACTGCAGTTTTCATCAGCATTAGCAGCACCATCATAAGTATTTTCATCGTCACCATCATCATCATCATCAACATCATCATCATCATCAACATAATCTCCAACGCCACCATGTTCAACATAAAAGCACATCTTCTAAATTGAATAGAACCTCACGCATATTCAACAACAACAAGAAAAATAGAAGAAAAAAAAGTTGCACATTAAATTATTTCAGGTTACATTCATGACATATTGGCTGCTCACTTTGTTACAGCACTGTCAAGGAAGTAATTAAAACTCTCTTTCTAGGAAGCCACAGCCAAGGCAAGCCTACTTGACCGTCCTTGGCTGCCATTCTTTTTTTCCCCTAGTACCCGTAGTCAAACCCTGAGCAGTGAATTCTGTTGCTATTATATAAAACAGTAAAGGGTTTGCGCAATATAGGATCAACAGTTACTGAGCATGACCGGATCAGAGGTTTCTTTGATTACAGAGAATGCTGGGACGTCCTTCTCCGAAGCCATGGAATCGCAAGGCAATATTTATTTAAGTGAAAAAAGATAAGTCGTTCTAAGTTCTTGAGTTCTCCTTGAGCTGTGGAATTAGGACGAGTTTGATCAAAGACAACTCAACCAAAAAATTCATCCAAAATAACATGAAAGACAATTACTATTCAGAGTTTTCAAAGATGATTAGGGTATTTAAAAATTGGGGGAATAGCATAATGTGGAAATGTATGCCTATTTTCCTATTTCACATCCTAACGTGTACAATTTGATAAAAACAAAACAAAAAAATCAGCTAAAATTTTGTCTCAAATCTACCGCGACAAAAAAAAATAATTAAAAAAAAAAAAACACAGTCCACTCATCTCTTAAAATTCAGGAGAATTTGTTAATGATATTCTATAGGGCTTTGTGTTTGGTGGTACAGGGTAATCATGTGGGTACACCTGGTCCTCAGGGTGACGGGCCCAGCACTGTATCGTTCACTCTCAACCTCGAGCGCGCCCAAAAAGAAGAACAGTCTGTGTCTTTCAGCCTCAATCAAATATAAAATAATGTTACCGAGAGAAATAGCATTTGATAATATTTAGATTTGATTACATTAACATTGATGCAGCAAGGAAGACACTGAAAGGTTCCATCTCAATGTAAATGTCAAGATCAGCCGTCCTCTATGCAGGCTGGAGCTGAAAAGATGAGAGCCCAAGCCCAAGAAAGAGAGAGAGACAGAGACAGAGAGAGAAAGAGACAGAGAGAGAGAGAGAGAGAGAGAGAGAGAGAGAGAGAGAGAGCTCTTAAGTCTTCTAGATACAAAATGTCATTTCACGAGTAGTTATTGCAATTTTTTTGAAGGTGATAACTTTTACCGACACCCAGAACCATCAAGAACGTTGCATTTTTTTTTTTTTAATAATGCCTGATACATTTTTTTTCTTTGGGTATGATTGGAAATCATCAGTCTGTATTCTTCAAACTTATTGTAACATCCTTTTAAATGCTTGTTTCAAGGCTCTAAATTCTCTTTAAAAAGTGCTTTAAATTATACAGCGTTACGAAAATTCAAACGAATTTTTAAAAGGATCTATTTTTTAAAATTGTTTCGAATTTTTACACAATAAGTTATCTTATCCTAATTTCTCAAGCCAGAGGTAGTGTCAATTTTTTTTAATTGTGGCATTTGTTTCATGTGTAACCAAAATCGAAGAAAAAAAGAGTGGGGGGAACCTTTTTGGCCGTAAGGAAAAAAAAAGAGTCTTGAATGTTTACATAGAGCTCAAATTGAAAACAATTTATGTAGATAACTTACAAAGAAAGAAACGCTGCTTAAGCACGCTAGCAATTGGTCAAAGTGCTCTATAAAGATTTTAAAGTCGTGCAGTCAGTAATAAAAGAAGATTTAGGGTTAAAGTTTTTGGCCTTTAACCTTTATTGCATAAGATAAGAATCCAAATCATAACTAAACCTTTGCAGTGCGCTAGTGACACCATGACGACCAGCCAAACTGCCATTTTCTCGGCTTGGTTTATCACTAAACATTGGCATCAGACCAGATGGAAGATGTGCGAAAAAGCCTGCCAATTTTTTATTTTTTATTTTTTTTTTTAGTTTTAACCTTACTGTAAAAGTGTATGTGTGGAAAAAAGAAGGGGGGGAGTTGCGGGAGAGGGGGAGGGTTGTTCTTTATTTGTTTTTATTATTATTATTCTTTAAGATAATAATGTCTGACACAATAAATTTTGCACCGTCTTTACTTTTCGTCGCAGGAGATTAAAAGTTTTATTGCAAGAGCAACAAAATAGGCACATAGAATCATTTCAGTCTCACACCACGGTCGTTTAGAGGATGCGAAATGGTCATATAGCCTCCTTACTCCTAGGTGAAACTCTTCACTCCGTGACCATCCACAACAGAAGCAGGGAGCGTTCAACGTTTAACCTTTGTTCGACTTTTATTGGTTCAAGCTATCCAGGCACTCCTGAAAAGATAACTTAGCGAGTCGAATCTACTGTTTATCGCATGGTGGTGGTGGTGGTGGTGGTGGTAGTAGTAGTAGTAGTAGTAGTAGTAGTAGTAGTAGTAGTAGTAGTAGTAGTAGTAGTAGTAGTAGTAGTAGTAGTAGTAGTAGTAGTAGTTAGTAGTAGTAGTAGCAGTAGTAGGAGCAGTGGTACTAGTACAGTAGTAGGGGTAGTACTAATAGTTGTAATGGTGGTGGTGGTATTAGTAGTAGTAGTAGTAGTAGTAGTAGTAGTAGTAGTAGTAGTAGTAGTAGTAGTAGTAGTAGTAGTAGTAGTAGTAGCAGTAGGAGCAGTGGTACTAGTACAGTAGTAGGGGTAGTACTAATAGTTGTAATGGTGGTGGTGGTAGTAGTAGTAGTAGTAGTAGTAGTAGTAGTAGTAGTAGTAGTAGTAGTAGTAGTAGTAGTAGTAGTAGTAGAAGTTGTACTAGTACATTAGTAGGGGTAGTACTAATAGGTGTAATGGTGGTGGTGGTAGTAGTAGTAGTAGTAGTAGTAGTAGTAGTAGTAGTAGTAGTAGTAGTAGTAGTAGTAGTAGTAGTAATAGTAGTAGTAGTAGTAGTAGTAGCAGCAGCAGCAGTAGCAGTAGTAGTAGTAGTAGTAGTAGTAGTAGTAGTAGTAGTAGTAGTAGTAGTAGTAGTAGTAGTAGTAGTAGTAGTAGTAGTAGTAGTAGTAGTAGTAGATGACCGGCATCTTGCTGTGCAAGTTGAAACTGAA
Organism: Elysia crispata; assembly: GCA_033675545.1. Taxonomy (NCBI): domain Eukaryota; kingdom Metazoa; phylum Mollusca; class Gastropoda; family Plakobranchidae; genus Elysia; species Elysia crispata. The sequence continues at coordinate 148,700 of JAWDGP010005499.1, read as the reverse complement.
CACCGTAAAATATACGGGATATAACACTTTTAAATTTAAAAACTTCAGTTATATACAATGACCTCCCTTACATAAAACAATAGACAGAGACTTAGCCTAACGTGTGAAAGTTTGTTGGTTTCAGAAAGAAATTATGGTTTATAGTTCTCATCATTGTTTCTTTTTTTGTGTGTGTGTCTTGCTGGCAAATTTGATAACTCTCAGTAAAAACAGATTATAATATCATTTTGTATCTTCTCGCAAAAATATTTAAACATTTATATGATCGGCATGTATAATTACATTTTGACTGTTTACAATTTCACACGGCGAAAACCTGGCAAGCCGTGGCGCCGAATTATGGCTCAGGATGCTTCTGCGCAATTCAGCGAATCTTTTGATAAACATACTGATTCTCGAGTCGAGCTAGAATTTGGATTAAACGAAGGGGATCTCTTTTGAGAGGTAAAACTTGTTATTTAGACAGTAAAGCATTTATTCAGTCGAGGGAAGGCAAATATATTCTAGATTTATCTAGATTTTAGATCTCGGCTCGACATAGCCTCATAGGACTCGGCCTATGTTTGAAAACTGCATTGTTTCACCCCTCTTATGTATCATCCGAAGCCTTTATTCTGTCCCATTTAAAGGTATATATATACTTGTATATCACCAAATCTTGATCTAGAATTGACTAGTGTGTAAAATTGAGGTTTAGTTTGTAACGTATTTTTTTAAAGGGAGGTGACTAGATATCTAGATCTAGATCTGTTGATCTAGAGTCCAAATCTGCAACACATTTTACACCTAGTTCTGGATCTAGATTGCTTTTAGTTTAAGTTTTAAAATTCTAAATCTTGATTGATATTGCTCAAAAGTAAATCTAGATTCAAGATCTATTTGGAAGTCCTTCCATATTTTGTATTAGGCCCTGTATTATCCTGCCATGACCCTTATTCCTTTTTCGCCTGTCATAACCAGGAGGGAGGATAATTATGCAATAAATTTATCACCATCTTCCACAAAATTCTTAGAGTCTTGGATCTGAAGAAAAAAATTTTTTTTTATTGATATGATATTTTTTCAGCATTATAAAGACCTTTAGGCCTTTTGCTGATCTTTTTATTCACAGTCTTTTGTAAAACTATTTTGAGTGTTGGTGATCTCCCCTGTCTAAATTAATCTAAATACAGTGATGCATGTGTCCTTTCCAGTGACAATCTAGTCTATTTTTAAAACTGTTCAATGATGGAGCATTCACAACATGAATTGGCAGCCCATTCCAGATGTCTGTAACTCTATTTGAGAAAAAATGCTGTCTTAGTCCAGTGTTTACTCTACATTTTCTCAATTTGTACATATATATGTCCTCTATTTCTTGTATCATCTTCCTTGATAAGAGGCGAACTGACATCATACATTTCATGGGTAAACTTGTAGACTTCTATCATATCTCCTCTTTTTCTCCTGTACTGCATGCTAGGAAGACGTAGACTTTCTAATCTCTTTTCGTATGCCAATTCAGCCAAGCCTGGAACCAACTTGGAAGCTCTCCACAACACACTTTCTATAAGATTTTTGTCTTTCTGGAATCTTGGCGACCATGCTACATTATTAAACTCCAGATGAGGTCTAACCAGTGCAGTGAATAACAATCTTAGGCTCTCCTTATCTAAAAATTGGTATGATCTTCTAATCAACCCCAATATTTTGTTTGCCTTAGCCACTTGTTCCTCAACATGCCTGCTGAATTTGAGTTCATTATCCACCATTACCCCCAGGTCCTTTTCACGTTGTGAAGTTTCTAGCTTTGCTCTATCCTGTGAATAGTGAAGTCTCATAGTATAGTCTTGCTTTGGGTTACTCCTGCCAATGTGTATGACCTTGCACTTGTCTGCATTAAAGCGAAGCTGCCACTTGTCTGCCCAGTCGACCAGTTTATCTATGTCTGCCTGCATAGTCTGTCTTTCTGATTCTGTCTGGACTGTGGATGAGACTTTGGTGTCATCAGCATACATTGTGCACCATGATTCTAGGATTTCCGGCAGGTCGTAGATAAAAATCACAAACATTACTGGTCCAAGTACACTTCCTTGTGGGACGCCACTTGTAACATTCGACCAATCTGAATACATTCCCTTCACCGATACCCTTTGCTGTCTTCCAATGAGGAAATCCCTAATCCAGTTCAGGACCTTGCTTTTAATACCATATGACTCAATTTTGGCTATCAGTCTCTGGTGTGGTAATTTTTATTAATTTTTGTTTTGAGGTGACGGGCGGTGGGGATTTTAAAACCAAAATGCAATTTTATGCAGACCTACCAATTATTGCGATTTAATGGGAATCAATCCGATTTTTTTTTTTTATTGAAATTTGGTTTATTTTCGATTTTCCAAATACATATGATAATTTGTATTACTGCTTTTATCGGCCCAACTCATTTTAAGCCTTAAAATAGTATTTATCTTAAGGAATTTGATATGCTGAACACGAATATGGAGGTTTTAGCAAATAAATACTTTTCTTCAAGATATAAGCATTTTGGTGTTGCTCTAAACTACAAGTTCCGAATTCGTCGAGAAACATTCAATTGTGAAGCCTAACATGAGTTGGGCCGATATCTGCAAATTTAGCTAATAATTATATTCAGCAAATATTCCGATTTTTTTCCAAACTAAATTTTTGTCTCCAAGATTAAAAACATTTCAGTTTTTTGTAAGTTCCTAGCTTCACGGATAAGAAAGTTATGAAGAAATAAACAATGCTTGTGCATTTTTTGGCCACTGGTTTGCAGTTGTAGATTATTACTGTGATCAATGTCTCTCTTCTTGCAAAAAAAATCACTGAGCGGTCTATAATAAAAACCGTCAGTATTAATTCCATGTGATTTTTCAATTAAACACGATTTTGCGCTTTATTTGATGTTTCTAGCTTCACAGAGAGCGGAGATATGAATTGAACTAAACTATGAACTATGATTAGTTGATCACCAGCATTAGCTATGACTCTCTTCTGTCCAAAAAATTCCCTGTTATGCGACGTACTAGTTGAATTCATTTGATGTTGCAATAACAGCAAATAATTTAGCAGCTTATTTGAAGTTTCTAACTTTACTGGTAGTGAAGTTATGAACAAGTAAACATTATTCACTATGACACTACTTTGTTTACACACTAGCTTAGTCTGGGGCATGGCACCTGGCCCGTCAGTTGAAACAATAATCTAAACCAAGAACAGAGCATCAGTAAAAGAAGTTAAGTCTCAGACATAATGTTCCTCATTGGCTTATTTTGTGATATCTACATTACTTTTCCCACTGGCCGAGGCAAGGGCGTGGCCCTTGGCCCGTCTGTTGAAACAATGATCTTAGCAGACGAACCAGAGCATCAGTGAAATAAGATATAAGCCTCAGACAAAATGGTCCTCATTGGCTTATTTAGATTTTGTGATGTCATAGGCTCAGCTGGGCTTCTCTGTAAGAGCACGTTGTTTCTTCTCAACAAATAAACGTAATAAATTCATTCGAGGGAAGAGCCAAAAATTGACATGACAACCGATACATGATGCTGCGGTCTTCAAATTCAATCTCAAGAGTCTTTGTATTACATGTACTGTCGATGAGGTGTGAAGTGGTAAGGGCCATGTGTTGGCGCCCATTGCATCAGCTTCTCAACATGAGGTGGCGCCTTGGTTTGGTACAGCTGTAGTTTGGAACCCACGTATCAGCATGATAATTTTTTTAGCTTTTCATCACTGACGTCATAAAGTAGGGTGATCCTTATAGTTTGATGTAGACAATTCTATTGTGATTCTAAATATGTTATCACTGAACCCAAATAACGAAGATATTGAACAATGATGGGTTAGTGTATCTGCTGACTGACCTCTCCCCTCCCCCTTCGCTCCAAAAGGAAAAAGAATGGGGGTAGGGATTGAGGGGTGCTTGATTTTCGAGTACATGTGAAAAGCCGGGTTTGAGGAGTGAGTTTCTTCCTTTGAGGTTTGTGGATTCCGTTACATTTGTATTCCGTATGAGATGCTTCTAGAACTTGTCTTGATGGGCAATACTGATTGGTTCAAACACTTTGTTTTGTGGGTCATGGTTGGTTCTCAATACCGCATGATGATTGGTGTAGTCATCTTTCAAAGCATGATAGGTATTTCACTATTTGGAACTTTTATGTCTCCTAAGTCGATATAGCCGCGGGAAAAGAGCCAGAGGCCTTATCTGATCAACTCATCGGCATCAGTCTCACACTGAAACTATTGCTAGTAGCACTATCTGAGTTTGAGTCTAGCTATCGATATCTCACCAACAATCTTGATCATGAAGTTATTAGATATGTCAATCCCTGACATACTGAGAGAGAGAAATGATGGACGGGAAGGGGGCCTGGGGAAGAAATTTTTTAGCGTTTTTGGTCTCCTGCCTCTAATGAAACGACATTTTATCTAAAGATACAATCTATCTCGAAATTATTCTTGCCTACACTATATTAATTTATGTGCGTAAATGAAACAAAAAGAATAAAAAAAATCAATTAAATATAATCCGAACACAAAGGGTAAACAATGATTTTAAAAAATGTGTACTTTTATAGGTGTTTATAAAAACAGCGTTTCAACACCCCTATCTGATTTTCACACGACTGGACCTGTTACTAGTGCGCCAAGCACACGCTCTCGCAACTGTTACTGGCTCGGCACCCTCGCGCCTGCAGATCAGTTAGCTCTTTACCTGAGCCGGTCTTTAAAGGTTAATACTGTAGCTGCAACCATCCTGAATATTGATTTAGCCAAGTTCACTACTTATTTGTTTATTTGTCTGCATGCCTCCGTCTCTCTATCTCCACATCAAGACTTTACTGTTAGAAGGTAAAAAACGATTACCGTATTCCCTCCATTAGTAGCGCCATCTCTAATAAATGCCCCCCCCACCCTTTCCCATCCAAGCAACACTTAAAAAACACCACTTTCGAGAACAAAAGATTCTTATTAAACTCAAACTCAAAACATTTATTAAGCGATAGATCTGATGATAACAACAGACAACACATGTAAACAATGAATGACTATGATACTGCAATTGTCATCTCAAATTGGGGATCTCAAAGTCAGTACTAAGGCGTCTGAGGTTAATGTCCTGGACTATTGCAGTCCTCGTAGTCATCGGACTCGAATGACGCGTCGCTTTCTTCACCCAACCATGGCACTCTAAAACTAACTAGAGGGGGGGGAGGGTGGCGACGGCGGCACTTTGAAGAAAGTCATCCAAAACATTCCATTAGACGCAAACCCCCCCCCTTCTTCATTTTCACGCGCCCGGCATTACTATTGGAACGAATACGGTATTCTCATTTCATCTTCTTAGAGATCTAGTAAAATCTGTCGCAGGACTTTTTTCATCTAGATCTTGTCAGTTATCAAGATCAATTGAGAATCCTAAATAGAACTTCAGTAAATCAAGATTACATAACATGAGACTTTACTTTTTAGTAAACATCAGTAACCTTAAACCAGATGCAGATGTAGATTTCGATCTAATAATTGATAATTAGTGTCTAGACTCCCTTATCTTTTTTTCTATCAGTCCATTCCATATTTTATTGTATAGATATCTTTCATCTTATTTGTATTTTATAGGTTACTAGTAAGATCTTCTAAGTTTGGTTTTTACTGTTTGTATTAATTTTCTATACTATTTATTTCTTTATTTACTATCTCTTGCATCTTTAGGTCCTTAGGTCTATCTCCTAGACTCTATAGTTATTTGATAGCTATTTCTTTCACTTTAACATGTATCTGAAATTACGATCTGATGAAGGCTGCTTTATGTCCTGTAAAAATGGACCTCAACATGTAGGTGACACTTTCTGAATCATCTATTCTAGCTGAAGATGGCTGAGTGGCTAAGTTTCTGGTTCTTTCTCGGCTAGAATAGGGGTGATATTTCGAGGTGCATGTTGGATCCCAGTCAATTCCTTCAGTCCTTTATCATGTTTTCATATCTTTTATCTTATAAGTGGGTCTCGGATTAGATCTAGGTTTGTGATTGATTTTTCTGTACTATTTCTCACTCTCATTCTCTCTCTCTCTCTCTCTCTCTCTCTCTCTCTCTCTCTCTCTCTCTCTTTTTCTTTCTTTTTTTTTTTTTTTTGAAAAGGAAACCTGAGGAAATGAAGTCATCTCACCGCTTTTTTTCTAACTGTGAATGTGACTTTTTTGAGAGAGAGCAGGCTTCATTTTCTTTTATTGAGATTATTAAAGAGAGACTTATGAGGCATATGTAAACTGTTTTAATATTTCATATTTTTCTATGCTGGTAAAAGTTGTACAACCCTTTGCTGTTTTCCTGATTTGAACGTTTTTATACTTTTAAGCTTAGATAAAGAAATCTTCTGTCCCATGTTAAAATGAGAAATTCCATAATCTATCTAGCTCTGAATACCAGTACTATAAATAATAATTGTATAAAAGAGCCAGATTAATTGCTGTGAATAATTATATTTTAATGATATGGGTCAATACTGCTAGGTATGTCATTTATAAAATAAGCTTGATGAAGGCAATTTATAATTTAATCAACATTTGAAACTTTTCCTATATGTGTCTGACTTATATTCTTTTTCAAATACCTCCCACAGACACGTTATTTAGCTAAAATGGTGGAACCAAACATTAACAATTATGACTCACCCAAGAAGAAATCTGACTCTAGCTCTGAAAGTGAACAAGCTGCAGCAAGTCTTCAAATGGTAACAATTTCTTCACCAAGGAGTCAACCTTCGCATTTGTCTGGAAATCTATCTACCGTTAAGGCTTCTCCTCAGAAACGTGAATCTTCAAGACTAGCAACTTTCTCTCCCGTCAAGGGCTCTCCTCGGAAGAAAATTGCAAATTCAAAAGAGACAGAATGCTCTCCAAGGAAAGATTCATCATCAGCTGTAAATTTCTCACCCTTGAAAAATTCCTCACGAACTCTGTCACCTGCAGCTGGCTCTCAGCATAAACCATTAATCACTTGTGAAAGTGATCAAGCTGCGAGTCCTCAATTCGCAACAATTTCTTCACCAAAGAAAAAGCCTGCACCCCAATCTTCAGATTTATTGACTGTTAATAAATCGCCTCAGAAGAGGGAGTCTTCAAGATTAGCAGCTCTTTCTCCAATTAAGGGCTCTCCTCTGAAGAGGAATGCGAACTTGACCGATTCAGAATGCTCTCCAAGGAAAAGATCAGCGGAAGCATTGGATTTATCCTCTTTGAAAACCTCTCCACTAAAATTTTCCCCTGTTAACAGTTCTTCTCGTAAGTCTAGATCTATGAAGATTTCTGAGGACACAACATCTCTAAAAAGTCCAAGGAAGGAATCAGTGGCAGTTGCTAACTCTAGTGTCAAGAAGGATGACTTTCCATCTACAGAAATTTCAGCTGTGTTTGATCCACTTCAGGAGGTGCAACAAGTTTTGAGGAAAAGAATATCACAAATTAACTCTCCACCCACTATTTGTGGCTATGAGAAGGAAAGAAAGTATGTTTCATAATCAATAACTTTCTTTTTTCTTTTTCTTTTTTTTTTTGGCGGTCTTGTTGTCTTTGTAATGGGTGGGAAGGGCAAGGCTCAAGAATATTTTAGTCTATGAACATTTATTTGAAGTTTTAATTTAAGGAGGTCATAGGATCCTTGGTACTTGTTTTTTTTTCGGACTTATGGCTAATATTTTTTCTTTTTTTATTTTGTTAAAGGGAGAATTTATCGCTGGAAAGAATTTTATTTAAAATTTTCTGAATGTTTTGAATGAGTGAACATGTTTGCACCAATAATCTGGGGTTTTTTTTCTTCATTTTCTTATTTCAACTTGATGGTCACTTTCCATTGTGCTCCCATTTAGCAATAAAAGGGGCTGGGCTTTATTTTGTCGCACACTAACATGTTGTATTCTTTGTCTTTCATTTTTTTTCTATTAATCTAAATATGCGTCATTTTTCTTTGATGTTTTTTGAAACCATGTTTTATCAAGAATATTTAGAGGAAAAGGCAGATTAAAGAAATTACCTTAATTCTTCAGGCAACTCCATGATCTGATCAAGAGGACAGCGGTGACTGGAGAAAGCAATTCTTTGTTATTGATTGGACCTCGAGGCTGTGGTAAATCAATGGTGAGTATGTTGACTCACTGCTCAATTAAATAAATAAGAATTTAGTGAAAAACAACAATGATGCAGCATCATGTATATAATTATGGTTTTGATATAAATCTCTATGGACCTGTTGCTGTGCTCTCATTTTTGTAGGCAGATTAGAAGTTTCAGTTTAATTTGTTAATTGATTAAATGTGTTCTGTGTATCAAACTATAAATATATACCAAGCATCCACATAAATTTACCCTGAAAATTTTGAACAACAGATTCTTGTCCTGATTTTATATTTTGAATTTGAGCTTTTGTTGTGTATGTTATGACTTAAGAAACTGGTTTAATCATTTTGAAAAGTCAAATTACATTTACATCCCGCCTGTTAAAATATTTTGCTTCATGAAAAGAAAGAAAAATAAGTAGCTAAATCATCGCATTTAGGGCTAGGTTTTGCCTCAAATGTCACAATTCGAAGTAAAAACTGATTTGATTTCTATAAGTCTTGAAGAGTGGTTTTTTAGATAAAGAAAGAGATTTCTGAAAAGAATTGCGTAATAGAGATAAAATTGAACGTTTTATATATATTGTTCTTTTTTTTTTTTTAATTTTTCAGCTGATCCAAAATGTGATAGAAGCCTTATACCAGGAGAAGAAAATCAAACAAGACTTACTGCATGTCAAGCTTAATGGTAAGAGAGGCTCTGTCCTTTATTCCTAACATTTACCAGGCTTCCTCTGGATGTGTGCAAGCCCAAGTTTTTTATGTAATTTTTTTTCTCAGCATTTTCATGGGTTACCAAGCTGTATATATTAATTTTATTATAGTTATTTGTCTCTTTATGCCATAGTTATGTCAAGCGTATGCCTTGATACCCAGTTACAGAGGGAAATTGCTACATAACTATGAACTTACAAGCCATTTTTTTTTATGAGCTTGCCTCTTTTTTAGCCACAGCCAATTGAAAAGGTTTGATTTATTCACAGCAGACTTGTGTGAATATTTTTAAAGCTGAAATAAATAAATCTGGAAGTTTCATTTTATACTTAGATTAGTCTCAAATCTGTTTTAAAATTGTTTATATTTTCTTCTCCCTCAAGTCATTCCAGCTGCAGAATTTTCATAATTTTTTTTTCTTTATTTGAGCAATGAAAATTAATGAATGCCAATACTAAGAATACATCATGTTTTCTTTCAAAAGGTTTGCTGCAAAGTGATGACAAGATCGCATTGAGAGAAATAACTCTTCAACTTCAGCTGGAAAACACTGTGGGAGATAAAGTTTTTGTGAGTGATTCTTGCGGGCAGACCTATCGTAGAGACGGCTTTTATTTATGTGTTCTTTGATTAGTCTTAATATAGACATTCTGTCCAGGGAAAGAAAAAAAAAAAAGAGACCATGTTTTTGTGCATAAAATTTTCCTATACACTAGCTCTTATTCCTATCTATCATTTTGGCTTCTCATACTGGTACTCCTTCATTCAATTTTTACAGGGATCTTTTGCTGAGACACTACAGTTCCTCCTAGAGGCTCTTAAAAAAGGTGAGAATCTCCCAGGCTTTGGTTCAGAAAATGGTTTATATTTGTATCAATGATGCAGGATGAGATTGTTTGTAGCTGTTATGAATTTTATTTTAGCTGAAGACAAAAGAATATGGTATCGTAAAATGCAATCATTGCCATCTGGAATGAGAGCAAGAATTGAAAGTCTTATTTTATTTCTTCTTTCTGTTTGGTTAAAATTTATTTTCTTTGCACCTGTAGTAAAATTGGACAACACAGAATATACAGAAACATAAAAGAGATAAGGAAAAGCCTTTTAGTTCATAAGAATTCCAAGAAAAAAGAATGCTTTTTTTTCAACACACACCCAAAAAAAATCCAAATCTAAACTACAATTGTGAGTGACAGGTGAAGGTTAGTTGTTGATTTTAAATCTGCAAGTTATTGCTATACTCTTCAGGTTGCATTAAGACGAACCGTTGTGAATAGTGCTTGTTCGATAAACTCAATATTTTCTGGGCAGTTAAAAACACACAGAGTTGCAGAGTGAATTTAATTTCAGATTGACATGTTTGAAAATAATAGTATCAATCCAGCGACCTTACTTCTCAGAGATAGTTAAAAGTGAAATGTTGTTTCCACTCAGGTGGCGAGAGCAGCAAACCCATTCTGTTTGTCCTAGAAGAGTTTGACTTGTTTGCCCAACACAAGAACCAGACCCTGCTCTACAATCTGTTTGACATTTCCCAGTCTGCCCAGGCTCCGATCTGTGTTATTGGCATCACATGTCGCCTGGTCAGTTGGGGCTTTGGTTTTTTCTTTTCATTAGGAAGTTAAAGTTTTTGTCTCTTTGAAAATTGGAAATAAGTTTTCTTAATTTGAACTACAGGTCTTTATGTAGACAAAGCAATATGTAGGGAGAGGGATTGGTATGTATTATGAGGTTTGAGGGCATGAAATTCAGACCTGCCATTCATACCAGTTTAGTCGGAATCATTCCGATTTTTTATGAAAATATGGTCCGTTTCCAATTTTCCAAATATTAAGGAAATATTCCGATTTTTTTTTTCTGAACTAAGTTTTCACCCGACAGAAAACCTGCACAAAAGAATAAATACGGACAATATAATTATAATATATAGATATTGTTTTTTATTATATATTGTGAAATACGGTACCGAAATTGATATTATTTTTGTTGTAACCACCCTGAATATTGATTCTGCCGAGTTGTTTACTTTAGCGTTTATTCGTCTGTGCTGCCGTCTCTCTATCTTCACATCCAGACTTTGCCATTATTTCCAATGAAGGATTATTCCCATGTTATCTTCTAAGAGTAATTTCTACTAAAGGGCAGCACTTTTTTTTTCATCTAGATCTTATCAGTTATCAAGATCGATTGAGAAATCCTAAATAGAACTAGAGTAAATCAAGATGAAATAATTATAGGTCTATGAAAAGTAAAATCTAGATCGGATAATAGGCATAAGAAGCTTCATCTTGATGCAAACTTTACAATCTGCACAAGATTTATGATTTTGATCATTTTATCTAATGTAGAATTTAGATCTAGATCTAAGTTACATCTAAATCATGCTTAACTAGTCTCAACTTCATTGTGTAATTTTTTTTACTTAAAATGACCTGTTTCTCAATGAAGTGATTGGAAAAAAAGAGTGGATGACGCTCTTTAGGTTATTTATAAGATAAAATATTACAACTTTCTAGCTTTCAACAGCTGCTGGATCCAGCAAAATTCATAAGATTGTTGGTTTTCCGAACATGAGAAAGGTCTATACACCATGTAGAAAAATTATCTAAAATCAGAAAAGAGCATCAAATGTGTCATTTTTAACCCTTTCAGTAAGGAGTACATTTACTCTTTTTCGTATAAAAATAAGCCTTTTGAAGTCACGTAAACTTCCCACTGGAGCTAGGTTGGCAGCTCTGTTCTTTGTTCATCAATTACTGCATAATTTTAATGCCACCCAATTTATTGAGTCACTTAAATGTAAGGCATAGAGTGCTTGATTTAAACTGAAAGGGGTATGGAAAAAAGATCTTAAGATTATTTAGAATTTTTCACCATTGAGGAGTTACAAGCTAAGAAACCTTATTTTATCAGAGTTCAGAGCTAAACTGATGAATGAACATTCACCAAAGACCGCATTATGTGTTTTGTAATATATGCTGTTGAAGGCAAAAATAAGGTGAGCCATTCAGATTTTTTTTGGGCAGATTCAGATTTTCTTTTGACGAGTGTGGCAGGTCTGGAATTAGGTTTGCACGAGATCTCGTTTATCTAAAAGGTTAGAATTGCAGTAAAATTGCTCTAAGTGCCCAAAATTATGTTCTGAATGCCAAGACAATGGAATAATTTGTATGAATTAGATTTTTTTTTCTATCCTTTTGATGGCAATTTCAATCTTTCTAAGAAGATTTTTTAACATGTAACATTGGCAATGGCAGTCACATTTGTTTTTCCAGTTTGTTTTTCTCTGTTTTTTTTCTTTATATTTAGGGACCACACACAAACCTGTATGGCAATTTCTTTCCTTCAGGATGTTGTGGAGCTTCTTGAGAAGAGAGTGAAGTCAAGGTTTTCACATAGACAAGTTTATCTGTTCAACAAACTGACACTGGATCAGTACCGCAAACTCTGCACAAATTATCTCTGCCTCCCGGACAGTTTCCGTGACAAAGGTTTTGCCAAAAAGTGGAACTCAAATATTCAGGTATTGCTGATCTGTGTGCTGAAGATGTACGTGAAATTTCTTTGTGATGTACGCTGTGTGATGTATAATACTTTAAGCTTATTTAAATAAAAAGGGATGCGAAGAAGATCATGATATCCTACGCTTAAGAACATGGCACCTGATTGATTGATTGATATAAAAATGAAAAATATAAAGCTTGATTATATTTCTTTTAAATGGTTTGTGTAAATCGTTTGAAAGCTCATAATTGAAACAATTAAAAAAAAAAGAAAGTAATAAATCAGCTGTGGCAGTAGTAAGAAAAGGAGGAGTTGTTTTTTTTTGGCATTTTTAAGCAATAATATATTTTCTACTGAAGGACTTGTTGGATGAAGTGGCTGTCAAGGATGTGCTAGAGAGGCAGTTCAGCCTCATGAATGACGTCAGAGGTCTCCTCTCTCTACTGGTATAGTGTTCCTTGTAGAAACATATATGACTTGTATCAATTTGTTGTATAGAACATTGTTTTTGAAGCCTTTTCTTGTGCTTTTGTAAGAATTTCAAATATGTTTGCCTTTATTACTGTATAAATGTTGCTTCTTGATGGTTTTTGATCTGTTAGATTTATAACATTTACGAGATTGCAGGTTATTCTCATGTTTTTAAGATTACTCTTCTTGATCATGTTTTAATATCAAGATATCAGAAAGAGTGTACTAATAGCTCTCTGTTCTCTGAAAGTGGAAGGAATCATCAAAGAAAAAATATCCTTTGAGTTCATAATCAATTATCATTAATAGAATTTGGTCGTATAGATTATAATGACAGCTTAGTTGTAAACTATAATTTAGCTGAAATGTGATTTTTAAAAAAAAAAACCAGGGAGGCTGATTTTTCTTTTAAAGTGTCACATCATATTTTACAATAATATTAGGCAAAACCCTGTGCATTTTCTGTAAGCCTTAATATCTTTAAAGAGAAATAAAACATGCAATAAACAACCTTTTATGGAATGATAGAAATTTACGTAAACTAGACTCCTGGTTGATTTAAAAAAATGTGCCGTTTATTGTGCCTTTGATATAAATATGCTTGTTCTTTCCTCAGACTTACCCAGTGTGCAATATCAGTGCAGCCCATCCAACCATAACAGCCAGTGATCTCATCACCTCATTCAAGCTTATCTCTACAGATACAAAGTCGGCCATGTTGCATGGTAAGAAGTGATGTGTATTGGAAGAGCATTTTTTTTTCTATACTGGGTATTTGCATATCAAATGATTTAGGAAGCAATTCTTTTCACTGGGTGTTTTTTTTTTATTTTTTTTGGGGGGGGGGGGTTGTGAATGATTGGTTTTTTTTTTTTATTATTCCAGGGCATATATTGACACTTTTCACACATTTTTTTTTCCTTAGACATAGCGCCAAACAAATCCTTGCTAAGATTTTTTTGTCTTACTGTTCACTGAAATGCTCATCAAATTATAAAGCTTTGATAGGTGAGAGAAAGATGTTAAGAGTTATGTAAATATGTTCTTTCGTTACATCTCTATTATGCTGGAAAGTTGAATAAAATTAACTTGCCATTTTTAATCTTGTTTTATTCTAGTTCTCTAAAAACATGCTGAGTGAGAATATTTCTTGTCTAAGTAGATGCTTCTTCTATATGATACTGATTTTCTTACTTTATTTCCTATTAGCTGGCCTTCTCCTGATAGGCCAGTCATACAATAATCTATTTGTGTGTTTTGCTATATGATACAAGGTATCTCATAGTCAATGAGACTTAAGGGGCCAGGTTACTCAGATGGCATGAGGGGTTTGTCTTATCTGGATATCTGGTTATAAGTTAGGAATGATTTTTGTGAGCATATTGGCACCCCTTATTTTTTTTGGAAATTGATTTCTTTCACCAGGTGTTTCTATCCTGGAGCTTGCAATCATCATTGCTATGAAACATCTCACAGATATTTATGAAGGGGAACCGTTCAACTTTGAGATGGTGTACAGTGGTAAATGACAAACCTATAGTAACAATTTTTGCTGTGCAGCCAGGCCAGAGCGTCATATTGTAGTCTTTGTCATCAAACTGTGTTTATATTCAGAGCTTCTTTAAAGGGAAAAAATTGCATATTTAGAATCTTAATTCTTTGAAGAGATGTTACTTGTTACTTTTGCTTGAAAAAAAAATTGGGAAAAGGAAAACTGGTCTATATTTGCACGTTTTTAGTTCTTGTTCTTTTAATGCATCATATTCAATAGGGCTGGTAGCAATATTATTATTTCCACCTACCGGAGACGATTTTCAGTTCTCTCATATTCTGAATTATTCTGGTTTAAAGAAATATCCAGATTTACTAGAAATCAGATGGTTCTGCTTAAAAGAGGTGTCTCTTGATTATTTAATTTTGCCTAAGCATCCGCCATTCTTGTGGAATTTATATAATTTGAAACTTTTTTTTTTATTTATATTTGCTTAGAAATGCTGTAGTTTCTTGGAATTACAACGCATTAATTGTAGTGGGTTGGTAAGGGAAATTTCTTCAAACAACTTTAACAGTTCAGTTACAACTTTGCCTAAGCCTCAGCCTTCAAGAGGACATGAATGTCTGACAAGGTTAAATATGCCTGTGAAATAATTTGGATCTATGTGGACTACTTTGCATTTCTTGCATTTTTTTTATTATTATTATTTGTTTCACTCAAATGTTTTTTTTGTTTTTTTTTTTCAAATTTTAAAACTGATTTTAAGGGCCTACTTTGAGGATCAGAGGTTCATGATTATGTGTCATTGTTGATGTGCTTATTTTTAGCTATAGATATTCATTCTACCACAACAAAATTTTATAAATAATTCTGTAAGGGAAGAGAATTTTCCATAAATTTACAGTATTACTTACATTTTCAACATCCATGTTATCCTCTGTAAATCCTGTCTTCATGCCAGACAGAATTTTTCATCTGTAAGGTTGAACGTCTGTAAAATTTTGCGGAAGAAGAAAAAAGTAATAAAATAAACTTGTGACGGGTACGATATTTGTCCGTCATTGATTATCACCCGTGCGAAAGTATAAAACTGGGTGATATATTATATCGATATCTTGTATGTTTTATATTCTTGTTTATATTTTGAATTCTAATATCGCGATTTGCATTGTAGTTGAAACCATCCAAAATATTGGTGCCATCAAGTTGTTTACTTATTGGTCCAAAAAACTTTGTTCTCTCCACCTTCACACCCAGACCTTGCTAAGATCCAATAAGGATCATTTTTATTTCTTTATCTAATAAAAGATAATACGACATGACAATTTGGGTGTGAGGAGGGAGGAAGGGGGCAAAATACATTATCTAAATCTAGTGGATTGTTAAGATTAATGGAAAATTCTAAGTGGAATATAAATAATCTAGATGTAGAGTAAATCTTGATCTTATTATCAAAACCAGGCATGATAAGACTATTATCTAATTCTAGTCGATTATTAAAATAGATGGGAAATCCTAAATAGAGTGAGAATCTAGATATGGGGAAAATCTTGATCTTATTATCAAAACTGGGCATAACATTACACGAGACAATAATAATAGTGGGTGACTTTCATTCCAAAGTAAATGATTATATAAACCTAGATGTAAATATTAGATTGTTATTTTTTGTTTTTCATGGCCAAGTGCAGCCTAGTGAGAAGATTTAGACCTAATTGATATTAATCACGTTCAGCTCAAATGTCTTAAGAAAAGATAAAGATATATGAAGAGAGCAATGCTCAATATGTAATTTAGGATATAGGCGTCTATGTATACTGCGATATTTTATTGTACCTCAGTTGAATCAGTAAAACACGGAAAGCATTAACATTTCTGCTATTATCATACTTTCCAAGGACTAAAAAAAAGTAAAATGTAACCCTATTTTCAGAGTACCTCAAGTTTGCTCGTCACAGATCTGGCATGCAAGTGTATGAAAAGGCTATTGTTATGAAGGTGAATTATCTCTACCCTGTATAGTGTGTTGTTTTTGAGGGTTTTTTTGTATTTGTACTTTTTTTTATAGGCTTGCCTAGAAAATTGGCAAATCACTGTATGAAATGAAATAGGATGTACATGCCTTTTTTGTATTTCTAGTTGGTATGATGAAATACTTGGAACGGTCACACACTTACACAAAAAAAAAAAAGCATACTGTTAATATTTCTAAAAACTCCTAATGGGATGTAAAGTTGGAATGTTTTTGTTTGTTTTTTTTTAAATGCCTCTGGGGAAAAAAATTCTTAACTTAACTTACTTTATCTTTGTTAAAGCATTAAAGTTTTTAAATAAACTTGTTGCTATTGGTGTTGACGACTCTATGCCCTTCCCTAGGCTTACGAGCATCTTCAAACCCTGGAGCTCATCCGAGGCCATGGAGGCGGCACAACGAGTCAGAAGGAGTATAAACTAATGGACCTTCTGGTTCATCCAGCACAGGTATATTTGCCACCTTGTTTATATTTTATTTTTTTTTTTTGTATTATTAAAAGCGAGAAAAAAAAAAGTTGAAACCAATATGTAGCTTAACCAAAATGGTTTTGAGCCCTCACATCATAGCTATGATGAAAAGATTTTTGTAGTCTCCCAGTTTCTGATTCAAATTTAGATATGATTTGCATGAATTAATTCTTCAGAAAATGAAGGGGCCAGCAGGATTCATTTGATTATTTTTTCATTGTTTAATTTAATGAAAATGTGCATTTATGACTGTCGATCATTGAGAGTTATTGGATGTGAGAAACATAAAATGAGGCAGGTATGTGGGAATATTTGTGAGGATATCTTCATGCCTTTGTGAATCATATTATGCTCTATTTTTTATACCTACTTGGTTTGAATTAATTATATTTTATTTCTCTGTATTTCTTTAAATCCTGCATTTGAAGATCATGGATGCCCTGCAGAAATATCCAAACTGTCCTACAGAGATGAAACAGTGGGCAACCCAAAGCATTTCTTGAACATAAAATAGAAACAAGCATACCTGTGGCCATTTGGGCATCATTTTTCCATTTAATAAGACTTCATGTCTTTCAGTCTCTCATATTTTTTTTTCCTTGTTGAATTTGCTGTACGGAAATAAATTTATTGAGATTCAATTTATGTCATTGCTATATTGTATTTATTTGATCTGTGGTTTTCTTTGGATGTGTGCTTGTTTATCCGTCTCTCTAGTATTTGGGTTTTATTGTCATTTATGTTCATTTTTTAAAATAAGAGACTACAGGTTACCTTAGCTATTTTTTGCATACCATACAGCAAGCTGCCTTGAGTTAAGAAATACGAAAAGAAATACACTCAACATCCACCACTTTTTGTAACTGGCCTTGATGGCAGTCCTGTTAGTAAATATATATATATATATATACAAAAGGAAAAAAAAACATTGAGAATGATAGGGACTTAAGAAAAAAAAGAACAAATTGCTAAATAAGTGACAAAAGAAATAAGTATGTATTATGTATAATAGATAATTAGAAAATTGGAGAGAGAAGACGTAGCTCATCAGACAGATAGATAAAGACAAAGAAAAATAAATGAAAAGACAGGCATTGGCTCCTATCAACATCAATATCTAGGTTTATAGAGATTAAATCTTTGAACAAAAAGTAAATCTCTAGTTCAGCTTTCTGTGGAAAAAAAAAAGGGAAATTGTCTTTGTTGTAATTTCCTGTTTTTTATTTTAATTTCATGTCATTTGTCACATGAAGTGACATAAACAATTGAAACCACAATAAACCATTAAAAGGAATGTATGGTATGATTTTAGAGTTAAAAAAAGACTACGTTGAGGATTTTATTTAAGATGCAAGAACATTATAAATGTATATATCAGATAAGCTTGCAGACTGGACCCAGTGTAGAAGATTTGAAGGAGAGAGGAGTGGTGGGGGTCCTTAGATTTTAAATGAGCTGCAATACCACAACTTTTTGTTTCAAATTTTCTCAAGTTTTTCCATGCTGATTTCTGTTTGCCTGAGACCTGAACGATACGTAAAGACTTGTGTATTGGGTTCTCTTTTCTTGAATGTGACTGATCACAGTTCGCACGTGTCAAAGAATGAGACGGAGAGAACTGATGTGTGATAGACCAGGAATGGCCCAGCATTTAATGTCAAATCAACCCTGTCCTGATCCCGTGAAAGACGAATACATCAAACCACATACAACTTTAATTCAATTAAAGTATGAAATTAGACGAAAGAGTGTTTAAATAAAATCAAAATGTGTCATGTCATTTCTATTTTGGTACATATAACCTCAAAAAGTGTTTCAGTTACTTTGTGTTACAAAACAAAAATAATTCTCAATTGAAAAAAAAAAAAAAAAGATGTGCGATATTTGCATCGTTCAATCGCAAACATCGCAAAACATTAAATTCTGCAGATAATCCAAGAAGTTAAATCGGCAACAAACATTGCCCTGTGATTGGTAGTACTACTAGTAGTAGTGTGTTCATGGAAAGAGCTGGCAAGATGAGGTCTGATCCAAGCACAAAGCAAGCATTGTTTTCAAACATTATATGTCGGTCTCTCAATTTTCATTTTTCATGAAATCTAAAAAAATAACATCAAAATACAATAGATGCCTTTATGATGATCAATAATTTTATTAGGATAAATAGATAAAAAGAACAAAAAAATGGACATTAAATATAACAAAATAAGGAGAGAGAAAAAAAATTATAAAATATTTCCAGACACTTTTTACAAAGTCGTTTATATATATATATATATATATATATATATATATATATATATATAAAATTAAAAAAAGAGCTGCCATGCTTAGATTTTATACTAGTTCAGACAGTTAAAATAGTGTAAACGCCAGATAGTCCGTTAAATGTTTTATCCCTCCTTATTCTTTTCTAATCCTTTCCCCACCCGTCTTCCTCTCTTTTCCCCCTTTTCACATAGCGCGCATTAGTAATTAACCACAGTGATGGGCTGTGAGGTTTTTGTTTGTTTGTTGTTTTTTTTTTTTTGTTTTGTTTTTTTTTTTTTTTTTTTTGTTTTTGTTTTTTGTTTTTTTTTTTTTTTTTTTTTGGGGGGTGGGGGGAGGGGGCGAGTGCCTGGTGTAGAGAAATCGCCAGATGATGTTAGAAAGATTTCGTTGTAGCAGCAACAAAGAGGTCACTTAGAATTCTCTAATCTCATACGAAGAAAAAGACACCAGAAAAACTTTGATGTACGAATTATAGTTACGTCATTTGTAGTAGGAAGTACAAGTAGCATCAATTTTTACTTATTGAAAAGAAAACTTTTGAATTTAAATCACTTAGACATGAGCCTGTTAGGTGGAGTGATTACAGAAAATGACATTTATTTTTTTTTGTAAATGTAGGTATTAAATTGTCCGTTTTAAAAATCGTTCTAACAAAGTAAAGTGTATCACTTCAGTTAACTAAGTCCTTTAGTTTATTCAGGAATTTTATGGAAAATGAGACACGATGTATGTCAAACAAATATTCAAAAGATTAAAATTACAAGTTACAAAAAAAGATTTATAATTAAACGTAGGAGGTGGTCGTGTTCTGAACTGCGTACAGAACCCAGAGAGCGTCAAGAGCTAAGTATTGTAGGTCTGCATTATCGGCGTGTATTTCCAATAGTCCTGTATCAGTTGTGTCAAGTTTTACCATTGGCAAATTGTCTTAATTTCAGGATCTAAAAGAAATATAACTGAGTACGATCCGCTCATATTAAGCTTGTTAAAGAAGTTGTTTTTTTTCCCACCCCATCCCCTTCTCTTTTTTTCTCTCTCAGTCTCATAATCGGTTTATAAAACTATTAGCTTCATACGGAAAATGAAAGTTATCAAACTTCGAAATCAATTTTACTTGAGATACCCAGTTGTCGTCTTGTTACATTATGTAACTTTTAAAATTTCTTCTTTTATAGAGCAACGTGTTTTTTTTTTTTTTTTTTTTTTTTTTTTTTTTTTTTTTTTTTTTTTTTTACACTTCAGGTGAAGTAGGTGGGTTTTTTTTACACTTCAGGTGAAGTAGGTGTTTTTTTTTTTTTACCTCTCATACTTTAAAGCATTTTCTTTTTCCAAACCGGCATTAAAGAAGTAAACAAACAAGATGGCAGCGCTCTTGAACAAGACCTTCACAGCACATACACAAAAGGTATAAACGTGTGCTTGATTTTAAAAAAAAGAATGTATTATTTAATACCAGTGCCTGCATTTTAAATATCATTTCTTGTTCTTTATCTAGAACTCTCAATACATGTTGGACACTGAGTTTATTATTTGTACCGATACAGCAATGAATCTCTCTCTCTCTCTCTCTCTCTCTCTCTCTCTCTCTCTCTCTCTCTCTCTCTCTCTCTCTCTCTCTCTCTCTCTCTCTCTCTGTGTGTCTCTCTGTCTCTGTCTCTCTCTCTCTCTCTCTCTCTCTCTCTCTCTCTCTCTCTCTCTCTCTCTCTCTCTCTCTCTCTCTCTCTCTCTCTCTCTCTCTCTCTTTCTCTTTCTCTTTCAAGATCTTTTCTGAGGAATCCTTTAGTGCGGCGGCTTGCTTTAACTTTAAGGAGGGGAAAAACGACATTGATTCATGTACAACATTTGGCTGTTTGGGACGTTTACTCAGGGAGTCAGTTTTCCAGCTACAACTCAAACAATTTTCAGCGGGACTGACAGTTGTAGATGTGTAACACCATGTATATGTGAATTTTATTTTCCACAATTCTTAGAAGCGGTCTACAATGCGAAGATGTATACTTTTATAGGTGTCTATAACATTTAGAGCGTAAAAACAGCTTATCAGCTCCTAGATATTTGATTTTCATACGACTGGCCTGTTAGTGCGCCAAGCACACGCTCTTGCAACTGTTACTGACTTGGCGCCCTCGCCCTGGCAAATCAGTTAGCACTATACCTGAGCCAGTCTTCAAGGGTTAATTGAGATTTTCAGTGCAGATCTAGTTGTCATTGAGTTTGTGTACCTAGATTATATGCTAAATTAATTTAGTCTCTAGAGGTCTTTTGTGATGTAAGTTGAGTGTGTTACTAGATTTAGATCAAAATGGTTACAAGTTTAGAACACTGAACAGAGGACTTAACAGCCAAAATGGAATCTTGTTTTTATGTTTCTTTCTTGTATTCCTTTACAAACTTTGTAAATTGAAGTCAGCTGTGAAATTATCTAGTATTTGTTTGTAAAATTTTACTCTTAACCTGGCTCTCTAATAGCAGGTCCCATCATTTTGTTTTCTCTCAAAACACATTTCAAATGCATATAATGATATATAAGCCTACATATTTTCATCAATGTCCAACTATTTGTAATTAATTGCTTTTTCGTTGAAAGAAACTTTTTTAAAGTAAAGTATATGAATTTGAACTTTTCCTGAGAAAATTCCAACCACACATATTGAAACAAACATAGTAGCAACAAGAGGGTTGAATATTGACTTTAAAAAATTGTTTTCTCATATATGTGTTCCATTTGTTCTGAAAAGATTTCTCAATGTTAACTTGAAAATTAGAAAATCATCACTGCAACTGTTATTCAAATGATTCTTTTGTGTAAAGTAAAAATGTGATTTAAAGGCGAAGACAGTTTCTGATTATTCTTTGGCACAGCTCAGAAAAATTTCAGAAAGGAAAAAAATCTTATTAAGTGCCAACGAACATGCTGCCCATGAAAGTCTTTCTCACTCTTTTATTGAAGTAATTGTGCTAAACATCTCTCCACCAACACTGTATGTTTTTGCCAATTTTTCCATGATTATGACATGTCTGTGTAAAAATTTTAATTTACACATCAGGTAATCACAAAGCATCTACCTTTGATTGGCATCGGAGCATCAGAGACCGCAAAAGAATTGAAGCAGCCTAAGAGAGGCTTTCCAACATGGAAGCACTGGGACCCTAAATGGCGCCTGCAAAGAAAGAAGAAAGTCATGAAGGTAAAAAGCACTAATGAGGACAGAAGAGCTTGTGTCTTGCTGTTTTCAGTTTACTAAATCTTATGATAAGGTTCAAATATAAATTCTTACTTGTTGCTAACTGTTAATGTTATTCAAATGGATAACTATTTGGTTTTAACTGAATTTTCACTAACTTGAAGTCATCCTTAAATAATGCATTTATGTATTCTTTTATGATATTTTTTTCTGCAATATGAGAACAACAGGAATATGCTATGCAAGATACATCTAAGACTTGCATTTAGTCTTTTAGAGGTATTTCATAATGTGAATTGATATCATCATTGTATTCAAATGCCTTCAAATAAGCATCATCCATTTGTGGCTCAGAGAAACCTTTCGAGTTAACTCTACCTTGTTGCTATTCCTTTCATCTCAAAATGCATTACTCCACATTTCCTGTGGCGTGCCTATGCTTTTTGCTGTGGCATCCACAGCAGTCCATATCTGATTTAGAGTTTTTTTTGTAAGATGAATTTAATCCAATTGCATTTTAGTTTCTCATCTCACCCTTTATTGGCTTCTCTTATTCAGTACCAAATAATCTCATTTATCTATCTAACTGTTTTATCTCAGCTGTTATGTTGAGACGTTTTTGAACACGGTTATTTCTTTGCTTTAGATATGTGTGCTGGGGTGGGGGGGGTCTGTCTGAATTTTGCAAATTATGCCAGTTTGTGTGTTCCAAGTGTGGTTGGCTCGTATCTTTCAGTTCTGGAAAGGACTTGTGCAGGATGCATTTAAAACATTCTTGTGTGTGTACAGTAGCCTTCACTCTCATATGAAAGTTAGGTCATCTGTTTATCTTAGCATCTTGCTCAATAAATGGATTCACTCACCAATTATTTTTTTTTTATTTCTCTTGCGACGAATTTCATGAAATATTGCAAATGATCCATGGTCATGGCTATTTTCTAGACTATGAAAATGTGGAAATGTAGTCAAAGATGGTTCAAAATATCACAGAAAATTTGAAAGGCAAAGACACTACCTAAAGTTTCTCTTTTACCTACAATAATTTTGAGACTCAGAACATGCCATTTCAAGCTAGAAAAATTTAATTTTTGCTCTAACTTAGATGATAGAAAACTTTTGGCTGTCATTGTTGATATGGCCCAAATTAACAGAACATTTTCTGAAATGCTGTTTCCCCCTTCTCTATGCTTCAAAATCTTCTGAGGACCTTACCGTGTCAGCTAAATAGTCCATGATTATCAGTTTACAAATTTGATGCTGTTTGCCAACAGTATGAAAGGCAGAAGACAAAAAGTAGGAAATAATGAAAAAACGTTTTCCTTTTATTTTTGTTTTGAATATAGCTCTATATATTTTGTACCTACTTTGAAAACCCATTTTCTTGAATCCATTACTTCAAAATTTTTTTTTAATTATAGATAGAGCTTCCCAAGTTTATAGAGTTAAAGAAAGACAGAAAAGATGACGACAGAACCCCAGACGAGATTAGAAAAGACATGAAGAAAGAAGGCAGGCTACCTCCGAGGACTTTTCAGGAATTGCCATTAAACTTTTCATGCACACGTGAGTATTTGGGTAATCATGTATTTGAAGTTTGCTAAGAAAGAAATGCAAAAAATAAAGTTAAAGCTTGAGACTGATGCTCATGCAATGAAAAATTTTAAACAAGAAGTGTTTTATATAAATTGCTTGAAGAGTTAAAGAGTGCACCTAGCTGTGATGCCAACCTTGAGAATGAGAGATAAATTTAAAAAAAATGATTTGAATTGTATTTTAAAATCAAATAAAAGCTAAGAAAATAAGTGAAAGCCTAAGGAAAGAATTTCATCCTTTTTATGATCTTAAAGTTCAATGATGAAGCTTTATAATTCCCTGATTGTGGAATTGTTTTCTAGATCAGGGTATTTAATATTGAGAGTGAGAGAAATTTTAGATAGAATTTGGTTGATTGTTTCAGGCTCAGTCATTGATGAATACAAACCTCCAGAGGGTGACGGCAAGCAATCTCTCCTGTCTTCAAAGGTAATACAAAAAAGAAGACCTGATCCCTGTGTTTTTAGTTTACATCTAATGAAAAGTGATCATAATGATTAATTTTATGAAGGCAGAGTTTTGCTTTTGGTATTAATAGTTAGAAACAAAAGTAGAGTTGATGGTCTTGTAGTAAATCGATGGTTCTAATCCCACCATTGGAAGCATTTTTTTGGCCATTTTCAATTTAAGCCTCATCCTAACCACTGCTGGGCACTAACTAAAATTGAAGCTCTTATAATTCGTACTTGTAGTAGTAGTAGTGGTAGTAGTAGTAGTGGTAGTAGTAGTAGTGGTAGTAGTAGTAGTGGTGGTAGTAGTAGTGGTGGTAGTAGTAGTGGTGGTGGTGGTAGTGGTGGTAGTAGTAGTGGTGGTAGTAGTGGTGGTGGTAGTAGTGGTGATGGTGGTGGTAGTAGTAGTGGTGGTAGTGGTAGTGGTGCTGGTGGTAGTGGTGCTGGTGGTAGTGGTGGTGGTGGTGGTAGTGGTGTAGTGGTGGTGGCAGTAGTGGTGGTGGTAGTAGTAGTAGTAGAAGAAGCAGCAGCTCTTTGTGTTTGAGATTGTGAGAGCTTTTTTTCAAATCATGTCAGAAAAATCATTTTATAAAGATCTGCCTCACTATAACAAGGTTTAAATGGGCACTAGATTAAGCTGGGGATGAACACTACCTCTGACCAACATTCTGCACTTGTTATAATTGCCGTGCAATAGTTTTACTCCGCTATATATTTAGATAGACAACAGCACTTCTCGGATTCGGTCTCAGGGAAGATCTTTATTTTGAGAATTAAAAATAAACCCAAGGTTACATGATGCTACAATAATATTTGGCACAGTTTCCATTAATGACATGTAAAAAATGGAATTTATAGAGGTACGCTCATCCTGCTCCATGTGGTATTACTCACTGCTCAGTGAGTTTTTTATTAGCTGAAATCTGTGCCTTTATGAGACAATTCTGTATGATTCTCAAACGTTTTTCTCTTTTGTAGGAGTTCATTTTCAGTTTTGAAATTCTTCATTAATTGTAAATTTCCAGGCTCTGTCAGAAGGAGTAAGCCGCATGATGAAGGGACCCAAATCTATCAAACATGTGCGCAAACTGAAGAAGTATGAGGACTTCCAAGAGAGTGAGTTCGCACAGGAAGCTCAGAGTATATACGTTGAGGCCCAAACTTTGTTACAGAAGTAAGTATTTTTCATTTTTTTCACTTGCATTGTTGTTGCTGTCCTTGTCATCCTGGCTGTTGAGGGCCATTCTGGGGTCGACTTTCCATGTTTCTCCAAGTCACATGATCCTGGGCTAGCTTGATGTTCGTGTAGAACTGGTTACCAGTCCATTCTTTGATGTCGTCATACCACTGACGTCTGGGTCTGCCCCTTCCTCTTCTACCATCTATTCTACCTGTGAGGACTATTTTCTGCAGGCTGTCATGTCTTGCAATGTGGCCAAAATATGACAACTTGTGCATTCTTTTTTGAGATAGTAGTCCTCTCTGAACACCATGCATTGCTTTTTTTTTTTTAAACAATTTGGTTTGCAGCCCACAGATGCCAAATGAAAAAAAATAAACAAGCAAAACACTCAAATCTTAACAATGAACTTGCAAAGCTATAAGCCATGATTTATGTTGTTCGACAATAAACTCAAGCAAAGGGATTAATTCAAATACTTAGACACTTTAAGTTCAATATCAAGGGATGGACACAACAACAGTGTAATTGCATCAAGAATAGCACTAGCCAAAAAGTTTCCAGCGATGTAATTGGTAGCAACAAATTAACACATCTCCATCCACACAAGAAGAAAAGCCCTGGAGTGCTATATTGAACCCATTCTGATGTATGGATGCAAGGCCTGCACAATTTCAAAACATTTACAAAGGAAGCCAAAGGGAACAGATATGCGTTCCCTCAGGGAATTCTGCAAATCAAACGGTGTCACGAGAAGCTGGTACAGCAAGGTCAGAAATAAATAGAATTTGTAATAGCCAGGCATTCTTTTTTGACCATATGATGAGAAGAGAAAAACCAGATCATCGTGTGGCAACTAAAATGATTGAAGGAAAACGTTGCAGGGGAAAACGGCAAGGAAAAATGTTGGATGTACTTACAAAGTTGCTAAATTTAGGACAAGTGACAGATGCACTGAAAGTGACGAGGGATAGAGGTGGGTGGAAATTCATGATTGCCTTTGCTAAAGAGCAGAGCATCTGGTTGATTGATTTGATGTTCAACCAAAATATTTGAGGTTTTTTTTTTTTTTTAGGTTTTTATTTCTTTAACTGTGCAACAAATCATTGCATGTAAGGAGAGTGTAACACATGTTTTGATACAGGAGAATTTTACTCAGATGCAGATCTAATTAATATTGACAGTTATCATTCATTTGAGTTAAAAAAAATTGACAAAATATAAATTTACAGGTCTATAAGTTCTTTTATGAATTAAAACTTTTGGTTTTGTTTTGTTTAAGTAAGCCAATTTTGACCAATACTGGTACTCAAAAATAATCAAATCTGAGAGAAATTGCTAGATGCCAAGAATCAAGTTCCCTTGTCCAGTCATATCAAATTATACCTCTTTCTTTGATAATATGAAACTTGTGATAAAGTTCAATGAATGGAATAAGTAAGTGTATGAAGCAGTGGCAAAGAAATTAATTGTTTTTCTCATGTATATTCCAGTGTTTACAAAAATCAAGACCGCCTGCATGAACTTGTCACAGAAAAAGCTTTTCCTGTGAGTATCTTTATTGTACAGTTGTAAATAAGCTATTTGATCAAGTTCTACTTTGAATGTTAAGAGAGAAATCAGCTGTCTAACTTTGGGTCAGGTTCATGTCAGAATTTATTTTCAAATAGACAATACTTTCAAAAAAATAGAGCTCTGAAATCAACTTGATTTATACTAAAAAATCAAGTCCGGTTATTTTGAAGTCATTTGAATGAAAAAAAGGACTTCGAATTATTCGAAATTCAGATTAGCAGGATACACTAAGAAAGAGAGGAAAACAAATGTGGATGACAGATCAGGAATGTCGTACTAGTGTGAATACCATGGGTCACCTGGACCCTGGGCCTAACCTCTTTCCCTTTTCTTCTCTTAGCCTTATTGCAGCCTCTTGCCTGTAGCGTAGGTGGACGGAACACATACACACACCAGAATCGTTTGCTGCACAGAGCACAGCTCTACCAATACTTTCTCTGTCGTACATGTCAGGAAAAGTGCTTTCAGAATTGAAATATTATTCCAAGATAGCTTCGAAATAAGCGGATCCTTATTTCAAAATTCGAAATAACAGATATTTTTTAATAAAGCTTTAAGAGAGAAATATTCGGTAAAATTTAAAGACTTCAAAATATCCAAGAATTCGAACTATAGGGATTGGAATTATTTGGACTTGACTGCATTTGGATAATCAAAATAAAATATAAAATATATATTATCAGACCTCCAGGGAAAAAAAAATAATGTAACCTAGCACGCATGTCAGTTCTAACAAGTTAGAAGATAAATGTTAAGGGTAGAGAGTCTTCTGTGAAGCAAACCTGTCTCATAACACAAACTTTCCTCTTATAAAAATTACCATTACTACATACTTGATCAAAATATGAAAACCAATCCAGATGGTAGAGGGGAAAAAATTCCAAAGTAGATAAGTTAAAGTATATA
The DNA here is from genome assembly GCA_033675545.1 of Elysia crispata. Lineage (NCBI taxonomy): Eukaryota > Metazoa > Mollusca > Gastropoda > Plakobranchidae > Elysia > Elysia crispata. The sequence goes on along the minus strand of JAWDGP010005499.1, from coordinate 120,738 downwards.
TATGTAAGGTTTCTAAAGTGTTAGAATTTTTTTTGTCTTTTAATATTGAAAAAAATCACTTCTTAGAGAAAAAGAAAAGGCTTGCTAGTAACTGCAAAATGCGGAGCTCTGCCAAGGAAATTAAAATGTTGGATGACTTTAAATGAAGAATTTATTTGTATTTGTCAATATGTGTATACGACTGTAGATGATCTGTATATACAGTAAACCTCTGTTTTAACAGCACAAGCAGGACTTTTTTTGTGGTGCTGTTATATCAGAGTGTTGTTATTACAGAAATCATTAAAAGCATCTGATTTGTTAAGAGGAAAAAAAATATGGAAATGGGACTTGATTCAGAAAATTCAATCTCTGTACTGGTACAGAGACAGACGCTCAGGTAATGCAGACTGTATAATGACGGGGAAAAGGAGATGGATGGAAGAAGAGGAGTGGAGTGCTGCCAGTGTGATGGCTGTACACAGACTTTGCTGACTGACTTGAGAGACATTTCGATTCGTCACTGAGTATAAGACTAACAATTTTTAACTGGTCACTATCTATAGTTATCAGTGCAGCCTATCTACAGTGCTGCTATAACAGAAAGAAAGATCGTGGGTGCTGTTATATCAGTTAACTTTTACTATTGTTTAATAGGAGAAAAAGAGGGGCGAGGGGAAAGTGCTGTTATACCAGGGTGCGCAGTTATAACACTAGCTGTTATATATGGACTGGACTGTTTTAGTTTCTTTGTAAAAGTAGGTTTATACTGGAATGAATCAATGATTGTTTTCAGATATTCTCCAAAAATATTTACAGTGTACACCACTTATATCGACATCACCTCTATCGACTTTTTTCTTATATCGACATGCTTTATCAAATTTTTCACATTTTTCCTGTCTATAATAGCAGTTCTCTATATCGACAATTTCTCTCTTCTTATCTCTTATATCGACACATCGACATCGATAGCACCAAGATAACTGAGCAAAAGAGGCCCAATGACAAGAAAATTTTCTCATTCATGTCTGTGTCTCTCTCTGAATGCCTCATGCAGCTGTGTTACATTTTCAAGCATGTGACAATCCTTTTGCTACCAGTGCCTTTTTGACTGTGACTGGAAGTGTAGTGGGATGATAAGGGTGGGAGGGGGAGGTAGGGAGGTGAACCATGGTGCAACCACTGGGCTCGTAGTGTATTGTATCACATTCAATGATTCATAAGGAGTGGTGAAGTTTAGCACAGGCCAACTGGGCTGAATGGTTGGTGTGTTGGGGCCTTGAAAAGTTAACTCCAAGCAAGAAAGGGATGCACAGTCAAACAGTTAGGACCAGGCTAGCACTGATCAATTGCTTGTACAAGAGGAAAGCCACAGATGTTTATCAAATTTTTCAAACAAAGGAAGTAACCGAAAGATTACAAGCCATGAGCAGTTGCTCCCTCTTAAGTATAAAACCGTGTGTTTAAAGTGTGATTTTTAAATAATTGGTACTTAAAAGAGACATCTTTATATCGCCATAAAAATTTTGGACCCTTATTTGTTGATATATCAGGAGTACACTGTATTTTATAAATACATTTAATCTTATGTTATTGGAAAAAACATAATTTGAGCTGAAATAATTATCATGTTGTTGCAGTATATATTGTTTCTCTTACCAGGAAATGGTGCATGGCTTGGAAACAAAGACAATGCGCTGGAGCGTTACAGAAACAGTGGAGCCAGCACGAGTTGTTCACATTCGCACAGAGGAAGTGCTCACCTCTGACAACCTGTTTGCCCAAGTCACTGTGCGCTTGCATACAAAACAGGTGGGTTTTGCGGTGGAATATATTTTTGTACAAAACAGTTCTGGAATTTTCACTTTGCCTTGTCATTCAAGGGTATTTATTTTTGTTTTACACTAAGTCTTCTGACCACTCTTTTTCATAATTTTTCTTTGCTGTGGAATCTACTACTTCAGTGATGGGAATCAATCAAATCCATACCTTGTACAAAGTTTTTGTGCCGTAATTATCTGCCCAATTTCGAGTCGTACCTGAGATGTGCTGGGATTTCAATTGTTGCCTTTTATTTTTTGATTTGTTTGACTAAGGATAACAACTAAGTCTCTATGTTTTAAGCCTGTACTTTGTGACTGGTGGCTTTATAGTTTGAAGTTCTATAATTACGCCTGAGAAAAGTGAGATAATCCTGTATTTATTGAGTATTTCATTTTTATTTTTATTTTTTTTTAATTCCTAGATCTTAGCCATTTACGACCGGTTTGGGCGTCTGATGTATGGTGATCCTAAGCTTGCCAAATCAGTGGTGGAATACGTCATTTTTGAAAAGTGGATCTCAGACACATATGGCAGGTGGCGAATCCATGGCAAGGTGATTCCAGATTGGATGGAGCCTCGAGATTCCCTCATCAAAACCTACAGGGTGCCCAACTTTGGGCCTCTGCCTCCAGAGGAGCCTGATGACAAAGACAAGTCACTGAAGAAGAAAGAAGATGACGATGACTCAAATATAGATGAGACTGATAAGGGAGGGACCAGCAGTCCTAGATTAGCAACTGCCTAGCGATCGGTGAAAAAAAAAAATATACAGTATTTGGATGTATTGATTTAGGAGGATGTTGAACATTTTGCTGTTAAAAAGTTTGAGTGGATGTAGGGATGAATGAATTTTGGTAGATTGAAAGTGCAGTTTAATTATTTTGAGTAAGATCAAAACTGCATAAAATGAATATAAGTATACTTATTTAAATCTTTTTTTTTTCTTCAATAAAGTGTTTTGTTAATTCACATTTTTGGTCGTCTCTGTTGTGTTCTTATTTTGTGGTACAATTTCAAAACATATAATCCACTTATATCAACAGTTACTTTGTCTTTGTTTTTAATTGAGAACATGTTTCTCACTTCCAGTGATTTTTTATTATTTTTTTTTTATATCATGACGATCACATATCTTTCACATATAGGGCTACTAGGCTTTATGAATATGTCTATTAAAAGATAACTACAATTTACATGACTAACTGATTTCTCAGGAATTCTTAAGAAGTCCCCATTTTCTTTCTTCACAGCTATAGATTTTTCTAATCTTCATTTCAATTTTAACATTTCATGAACTTCTGATGGCTTGGCAATACTAGCAGATGGTCCTATATGTTGGTTCAGTTTAGGGTTAAAATCACTTTTTTCCTTATGGTCATCACAAAATGTAGATCCCCATCACACACTTTCTTAGTCTAGTCAAGCAGCAGAAGCAGTACTCTCCAACACAACTTAACTTAAATAGCAAATTCCTACTTATCATTTCATTGCAAAAAGTAAACAGGATTCAACTTCTGTTTGCACCTCTGTACATAAAGTATGTCTAAGTAGGCATACTGAATACATGTAGTTAGAAAATTCATCTTGACATCTTGGGAAAGACTGTTTCTAAGTCTAAGTTCTTTCGCGTGACTTATTTACACAGGCGCCGTATACCTAAAATATGCCTTTAGCTTAAATGAATCAATTATTGAAAGTAAGATGTTTTAGGATGTTAGTAACCTTTTTTTTTTTATGTCCCTTAGCATAAATTGGGGGAAACTCTTCCAATGGTCCCAATTCACTCAAGAAATATATGTATTGAGTTCATGAAAATTGTTAATAAGAATTTCCAATAGACAATGGCTGTTAAGAACTAGCTTCACCTAGTGGCAGATGATGATTAAACAATGATTTTGATACATAGTGACAGATGCACACATTTCAACTGGTTAAGAGGGCTGAGGGGAAAAAATATCTTCTTAGTGCTTGGCTTACTCCTGAATCAAATACATGTAAGACCTATCTGTCACTCAAGACATCAAAACCAGACACTAAGACGTCTCAATACAGCCTGACATAATATCATCTATTATCTTTTTTGACAAATAAAAAAGTAACACTGACACTGTCTCTGACTCTCTTTATCTGTGTGTGTGTGTGTGTGTCTCTCTCTCTCTCTCTCTCTCTCTCTCTCTCTCTCTCTCTCTCTCTCTCTCTCTCTCTCTCTCTCTCTCTCTCTCTCTCTCTCTCTCTCTCATCACATTAAATGATATGTACATCCGTATTTGACACACGAACTTGGAAGGAAAATAAAACATTCCAACAGTATGTGGTATTTTTAAAAAAAGTTATATAATATCAAATATATTATAAATAATTTTTACATTGTGTAAATGCATTTTACAGTAAAAAGAGAGAGTATTATAAACCTGATAACAATTGATAGAGATGTGTATACAAAACAACGTGCATCATCCAATCTTCAAAATAATAAAATACATGTAAAATACAATGTACCATGATTGAAAATAAAGCTCATGTGCCAAAGAATGTCGTCACACATTTTTTTATTTAGCTCACCCAAACTTATAAGAGTATATGCTCAATTTACTAACAGCCTTTGTTGAAAAAGGCAGTTTTGTGGCTAGGATTGATTCTAGTTTGGATTGATAAAGGAAGCATTGTTATTTAACATGAATTAAGCGGACATTGCAATGACTTGTGTTCAAATATATAAACACTAAAAAATGCTGGCATTGAAATTAAATGTTTTAATGAAAATAATATTCAAAATCCTTCAGAAAATAACATTCCATCTTCAGTTTACTTTCGCAATATAAGAGAAATTGCTCATTTCGATCTATTGTGATGTTGGATCTACAATGGCACCAAGAAACAGAATCAAACCATTTGCACGATTATCTTTAATAAGATACAAGAAAGGATGATCTGCTGAAAAAATTGAAAAATTCATGAGAACACCTGTGGGTGCCATTACCACAGCAGTTGCTGCTGCAGCCTCTGTTCCTTCTTCGTTCACTTTGATAAAGGCCTTGTGTATGACAGCACTGATATAGAGACCCACCTCTCCAGTTATGCCACTGAAGTTTGCTGCAAGTCTATCAAAAGCATCAGACATGCCAAGAGCAGAAAGGGATCCTTTAAGACTGTGGCCACTTGTCACCTAAGAAAAAAAGGATTATTATTGGCTTGTTGCAGTATACATCCATTAAGATGCCTAAGTTCAATGTTGTACTTGACAAACAATTCTTGTTTGCACAGTTTTCCAATCATGAAATTCCAGGTATTTTAGCAGGCTTACATGGTTTAACTCAGACATTAGACCCACCATACACACAGAGGGGATGCTAAGGGTTGCACAAGATATATGTGCAAGGCATTCTGCACTGTGTTTTTACATACCACACACAACCTCTATACCTGGGTTTTTCATGCGGTTTTCCCACACACACAGTGGCTCAGCACTGGACTTATGAAATCTGACCCCTGCACCTCGCGCAACCACAGTGTGTATGGTGGCTTTTATATCAAATTTGCAAAATGTCAGCACTGATAAATTTTATAAACATATTCTTGATGAAATATCTGTAAAAAGCCAAATATGACTATTGGCTTTTGAAGAAATTACAAAAAAACATACATCAAAAAAGGTGATATGTTTATTTAAAAAAATCATAAAATTATAAAAAGAACTCAAATCATCAAAATCACTACAACATTACATTAAATCATTTGCCTTTATCAGCTCATTAGGTCAAAAGTTCACCCTTCTTTTTCAAAGTTTTTTTCTTCTTGTTTTAAAAAGGGTCATGGTAAAATATCTAGAAAGACATTTGGCCACAAAAAAATTGATCCTTAAAAATATCACTGTAATGCTCATTTGGTCCATCATTTTCAACTTAAAAAAAAATGCATATATCACAGGAAATAACCTTCATATTATCATTGTTTAAAAAGGAAAGTGAAACAAAAATGTGTTTCATCACAACACCATGCTTTCGAATATTGTTCTTATAAAACAAGCCACACATCTTTGAGCATTTAAAGGCTGATTTCAACCGACAGTAGATTTAGCAATGAAGGCATCAATGCAGATCATGTCAAATCAAGAAAAACAAAAAATTTATACATATACATATTATGATTAGATCAATTTCAGATTCTGAGATCTCTGTTTTCAGGTTCAGTATTAAATCCACTGATATTTTTCAAGATTTTTAAGTGCCATTGCCAACCAGTAGTCTCCTTTATATCACAAAAGAGCTTCTAACAGAAAGTCATCTCCTTTGCATAAAGTTAGGTGATCATTTTCACATCTTACTATATATGAGATAATTTTTTTTAAAAAAAACAACATTGTCTTAAAGAGCAGCAAGCACAGTAAACTTTTACCTTTCAGGCCTCTTAATGTCTAAAAGTAGTCAATCATTTATCAATGACTATACTCATCAATAATTGCTTTGCTAATTCAAAGATGAAAACGCACATATTTCTTTTTTACAAAGGTGCATATGAGCAATTAGTACCATTTATGGTAAAATCAGAAAAAATGCAAAGAAAAAATCAGATCAACATCTTTCAAAAGTAAAAAAGAGCATTGATGAAAAAATACAATTTACACAACTAAAAAATAAAATTCTTATACTTCTCTCTCCCATATTTTATTCAAAAGTGTGGGCCCAAATCCAAATATATAAGTAACATAGACTTGTGTATCAGAAGTGATTTTATTATCAAGCTGATGTGGCGAGCTAAGAATTGTCAGTGATTTTATTTGATCGAGAAAAGCTACATCGCAACTTTTGGAAACAAGAAATATAAGAAGTTTCGTAAGTCTAAATTCACTTAAGACATGTGGAGGCACAAATAATAATGTGTTATTCTCATAAAAGTGACAGCCTTGAATTTGGGAGTTGAAATTTACTATTAAGTAGTTAAGTCAATAAATGAATTCAATAAAATTATAAAAACACATATAATCTTTGTTATCTCACAGCAAGCCACATCTCCTGTACAAACTGCTCTATCAACTTTTAGTTTTAATTTTACCTTGCCATTAAAAAAATCATCATTCTATGTTATAAACTCTTGTTAAAAGGGCAAGAGGCTTATAAGCACTCTTGATATATTTTGAACTTTTGGTCACAACTTGGGCTTTACCAACACAGGCAGCCGAGGTATCTTCCACCTCCCATGATGAAGCTTTTTAGAGCATGGGATCTTCAATGGCGCCAATAAAGAGAATCAACCCATTAGCACGATTGTCTTTTATAAGATACAGAAAAGGGTGGTCTGCCACAAATTTGGGGCACTTAATAACTGCGCATTTTCTTGCCATCAACACAGCTGTGGCTGCTGCAGCCTCTGTTCCCTCTTCACTGACTTTGATGAATGCCTTGTGGATGACAGCACTGATAAAAAGATCAGCCTCTCCAGTTATGCCACTGAAGTTTGCTGTGTGTATATTGAATGCATCAGACATGCCAAGAGCTGACAGAGATTCCTCCAGACTGTGGCTACTGGTCACCTGTATACAAAGATAATGGGGGAGCAACACACTGACATAGGTGCTTCAGGTTTATCATCTGGCATCAGTATGTTCAAACTTTCAAAATATGGATTTTTAAGCTCCCAATCCCCTGTCTTTAAATCTCTTTCATCAGAGCTAGGGAATCCACACCGCTATGAACTGTATGAAGTTGATCATATGAAATTCTGACCATCCAACTTATGTTGTTTCCCCGATCTTTTCCTTGATACAAAACTCTCTGCATGTATTGAACTCCTAAATTCTCTACTGTTTGTCCTGTTTCTTTATCTGTGTATTTGTGAAATGGTTAAGCTGACGTTGATTTCTGTTTATCAGCAGTAGATTCAACATGTTTAAAAACTGTGCTTTCATATTGAAAAGAAAATAGCCATTATAATTGCTACACTCTGTACAGATCCATAGGCATATATCTAGAATTTAAAAAAAAGAAATTTAAAAAAGAAAGCAAAGGAAATGAAAAAAGATGCGTCATGAAATGAACTTAACTGTCATTGAGCAGTTTCTGTTTTATTTCCAAATTATAACTTTTTACTCAACTTGCATAAATAACATATCAAGAAATTTTGCTAAATAGGTTGCAGATAAACCAAGAGAGTATAGAGCAATGGAAATAAGGAGATAAAATTTCTCTGACACAAATCTATAACCTATATTTTAAGGTATTTTCTATGCATTGAAGTTCCATGCTGCCAAAACTATCTTGTATGTATATGTGCACATATTTGTTTAACATTTAATGCACAAAAACACATTTTGATATTGCCATGTTTCATTCAAATATAGTTACATTGTGACAGAGATCATTGGAATATATTTCAGCTCTACATATTGTCTTAAAAAGTGAAAGACAATATTTACAATGAAATTTACATTGAATTGTTGTCCAGATAATGCTCCTTGATGTCTTTATTAAATTTCCATCAAAATGGTGAAAAAAAAATTAACAACTTGTTTATTAAAAAATTCCTTGAAACAGGTATAAGCTCAATATTAAAATTGAAGGGAAGCGTTTGGCGTGCATTAACATAGCAAGATACTTTAGTCTAAAAAAAAAGAGATAATCATCCAATAGAAGTCTCCTAAAGAATTAGAATTTTGCCTTGATTTATAATGATATAAAAACAAAAAGGAAACAAAACAGAATTACCTCAAATTTCGGCAAATTCAAAATAACATCTCCTCTTGGTGGCCCCAAACTGCTCACAAGGTGGTCCAGTTTATCTCTGTCAAGAGTTTCAATCAAACCCTGATAATAGCAAAATCAAAAGTAAAAAATGTTTAACAAAAAAACAACATCAAAACAAATATAATTATGTAGTTAGCCTTAAAAATAAAAATAATTCCTTTTTCAAGCGTACAATCTTAATTATTAAAATAAATCAACACACATGAAAAACTAAAATTTTCTCATTCTGAAACCTTAACCTTTTTTTTCTCTCTAACATTAAAATGAAATATTCATGAAGCTAGAGAAGCTATTGAGAGAGAATTGCAGTCATAGTATATATCACCTAAACTAACAGCAAACTCAAAAAAAAAAAAAAAAATAAAAAGATTATGACGAAAGGCACAAAGAAGTGCTTGAAAGTCATGATAGGAAACTTTAACAATGAGAGGGATAGAAACAGATCAGAAACTAATGTCTCACAAACAACTAAAATTACACTGCCCTAGCAACTTTCATTCAAACCAGCAATCCCAAACATAAGCAAGGAGGCTGTTGGTGTATTCACAACAGCAACCCACCTCACTAAAGTACAGGTTTCTGATATTCAGAGAAAGGAGGAGGATATCTTGATAAAAAGTATAAATATTAGAAACCCAATAACTCCTTTAATCATAATAATTTATTCTTCTATACTAGTATAGCTAGATGAAGCAATACATTCTTTAAAAATAATAATAAAAGAAAAAAAATCGCTTGGAAAGGGAAGCAATCAACTAATCCAAAATTCAAAACAGTCTTTTGATAGCAACAAATGTATGGAAAGAAACAATTTTGATCCCAATACATAAAAAGTAAAGAATAAGCAAATATTTTTGCATTTACATGATCAAAAGCTATTTAGTTGTGCAGGAAAAATCATGAAAAGCTTTAGACCATTTCCAGTACAGATGATACCTCATCACTGTATGGATAGGTCTAAAAAAAAGACATTTGATTGATTAAAAAAAATGTGCTTAAATTACAACTACAACAATGTGGTGTTGATGGGAACATGCATTCAATTAATTGTCTCAAACTCAGACAAAAGAGATGCGAGAATGAAAACAGAGCTAGGCATGAAAGTGTACTAAATATGTATACTAACATGCATTAGTAACATGGTTCACAATTTAACTAAATATGTGTAAAATGCCTTTTTTTGGCAATGGTTTGCCACTAGGATCAAAGACAGACAACGCTGCTGCTGTAGCTAGCAAGTCCATCTGAGAACCTCGACAGAGCACTGGTTCTTTTAGTCAAAAAAAAATTCAAGGGCAAGTTGCTATGTGCTTTCGAATTACAAAGTCACTTGCAAGGAACCCTTGCATACATTGGAATCATTTTCGATCAAAGGATGATCTGGATGCAGACATGGAATTCAAGATAGGGTTGAAAGTATACCTAGGTCTGAGGGGGAAAAAAAGCTGTCAGAGATTTTCTAAGGTTATGATGAATATATCCCTTGCAAAGTATACCAAAGCCTTTTCATTCTACTGCTTGACAATTTATGCTTCTGTATATAGGACTACATGTACATTGAACTTTCTTCTCTCTTATTAGAATTGAAGAGCATTAAACTTTGAATCTTTTGAAGGATGCAATGGGCAAAGTACTGAAAAAATATTCCAGAAGAATAGATCCACTAAAGATGATCTCCATCTCAAAAGACATACATTTTCACAGATTAGCAGATAACTCCTAAAACATGGAAGAGATGGTGTAAAGTGAAAGGCAGTAATTGCACAATTAAGATATGCAACTACTACAAAACTCTAAAGCAGTACCATTTAAAAATAATGAAGCAACATGCAAAAATTAATCTTGCAATGAATCCCACTCGCACTTCAGGTTAGAGGAAATGAGACTGTTGACCAGGTGACCAAAATATCTTTAACCTAAAATAGGAAGACTGTCTTTTATTCTGATAACACAATTTCAGAAATGGGGAGATCTCAGATCAACCAAGCAACAGATAAAAGATGATCCATATGATCCTCAGATCAACTAAACAATAGATAAAAGATGGTCCACATGATCCTCAGATCAACTAAACAATAGATAAAAGATGATCCATATGATCCTCAGATCAACTAAACAACAGATAAAAGATGGTCCACATGATCCTCAGATCAACTAAACAATAGATAAAAGATGGTCCACATGATCCTCAGATCAACTAAACAACAGATAAAAGATGATCCATATGATCCTCAGATCAACTAAGCAACAGATAAAAGATGGTCCACATGATCCTCAGATCAACTAAACAATAGATAAAAGATGGTCCACATGATCCTCAGATCAACTAAACAATAGATAAAAGATGGTCCACATGATCCTCAGATCAACTAAACAATAGATAAAAGATGGTCCAAATGATCCTCAGTTCAACTAAACAATAGATAAAAGATGGTCCACATGATCCTCAGATCAACTAAACAATAGATAAAAGATGGTCCACATGATCCTCAGATCAACTAAACAATAGATAAAAGATGCTGTACAGAGGATGCCCACTGTAGAATGTGCATTTTTCTTGGATATTACAAACACCAACAAAATATGTGCGACTTATCCGATTGCCATCTTTATTTCTTTCTTCACTTCTGTCCATCAAGAGTTCACAACATTCTCAAGTGTCATAACTCAGTCAATCTTCACACACAGTAAACCCAACACAGTTGTCTTTCTTATTTAACATCATCCAGACACTACACCCACTGCAAACAGCAATCTGAAAGGCTACAACAACTTTATCAAATATGCAGGTATAGGACGATCTCCATAGAATAGCAGATAATATCTTAACAAGTGTTGATGCCGTCTGAGAGGCCATAAGAAATGAAAATTTTAATCTCATATTTTCATGGTACTCTGTCCTTATTCTCTGCTAAAAGATTTCATTTGCTTCTAGTTCTAAATGAATTGAAGCACAATGATTGTTAATTTCGCCATATAACTAGTGAATACAACATAGAAATAAAGAAGGCTGTCAAACAACTATAAAGGCTGGGACAGAGGCAGCTAGACATGAGAATCTAAAGATGCAAGTGACTGTTAATAAAGAAAAAAAGTAGTGTAAAAAAATTAACCACAAACCTAGCTCTTACTCGAGACTGACAAATAAGAAGAAAGAAAACATTAAGACAGATATAATAAACTTTCAAACGAGAATATAATTTAAAAGCATGTAAGTGCAATCAAACCTGTATCGCAATTTTGTAACTTTTAAAGAGTTAAAGTAAAAGTTTAACCACTGATGAGTTGTATCCTATGGAGACTAATATAAATTTTAAAACATTAGCTGATCCCTTTGTAAAATATAAAGTCAAAGATGAAGCGGGGATGGAACAGAGAATAAACAAAAAAGAAGATTAACTTCTCAGAGTTCAAGACAAGTGGAGCGAACTGTAATACTAATAGACTAACAGGTTTATAAGTGCAGATGATAAAAATAAATAAATTTATTAGATCATAGTCTTTAAAGACCAATTTATAACATTCCAGAACAATAAGTAATCTTACTTCTTGCTGAGAAAAAAGATAATATATTGTTAAGAAAAGATAAATACCTGAAGGCCAAAATCTTCTGTGGGCAAGATAATAATCATGGACAATTCTTTCCCTTTGTAAGGAATCTCAATGGCTTTGCATTTCAAATCCTGGTTTTCACTATATGCATACTTCTTTTTTGCACACATCATTGGAACAGGCTTTGTTTGTCCTAGAGCAAGTTTGAAGGGTATTGGCTGTGTTTGTCTCTCATCGAACTTAACATCCCAAGAGCCTGATTAGATAACAAACAGAGAGGATTGTCAAAATTAAAATGTTAATAACATTATTCATTATGCAAACATATAACTTTCTTTACATCTTGAGATCATAATGCGTGGCAAACAGATATTGTAAGAAACCTTATCAGTGGATCATCCTTTAAAGATAAATCTAGGTCATCAAAATTGTTTATGGCTTATTTTAAGATATTTTAGTTGATAATTACTTTTTTTTTATAAATTATCCTTTTTCAGATTTTTTAAAAAGTTATTCATGTTTTCTTTTTTATATCATTATCTAGGGCCAAAGAGTTCCTTCCTGAACTTGTTGATATACCTGATACTTCCAATCTAGTTGAATTTGAAATTTCTCTTGCCCTTTACAGGCACTCACTGATATGACTTTAATTTTTATATACAGATAGTTCTTTACAAAAAAAATTCCACTTACAATGAAGGAAAGGAATCAGCAATTCATAAACTCATAAACATAGAATAAGTTGGTATTCTTCATATCAAATTTTTAAAGAAATTTACCTTTAAAGTATATTGCGTTCACAATGATCATACGTGTCAAACTGTCAATAGCCCCTGCAGAAAGTAGATCTTTTATTTTGTCTTCAGTTTCTTTGGAGACCCATCCATTGATTTTCTGCCGTTCGGTTTCAGCCTGCTTCACAAAGTCTGCATTTACAGGTTCTGTTAATAAAAAATGATGGAAAAACAATTGTATCGGGTACTTTAGGTTCGCTTATGTGACTAAACATTTTTAGAAATATAAACAGTCAAAGTTTGAACACAACAAAGGCACTGATTTATTTCTTTTGTAACATAAGATTGGATTGGTATTTAGAAAAAAAGAATGATTCCAGTTATCATGATTAAAAGAAGAATATAAAAGAGCAATTGACAATAAATGTCATTTCCAAAGATTTTTCAAGCCCTTTTTTCTTGATTCATAAATGACAAGTTTCACTCTTCTAGCAGGATTATATTTCCACATGAGAAACAGGATAAATATAGAGATTTCAAACAGTTGAGGGAACATTTTTTTCTTCATGTTAGCACTTATAAAAAAAGGTGTTTTCAGCTGTAGAATAGTTTTAGAATTGTAAATTAAAATGAGTACAAAGGTATGTCTCCATAGTCAAGGTATTTTATATTGTTCATGTGATTACTAAAATGATAAAATGACAAAGTCAAAAACAGTTTCTATCAGGTGATATAAATATTGTACAGTTTACCTGCTAAAAAGTACTTGTTTGCCTTTGTTTTAAAATGATCAAGTATCATGAAGCCCTCCTGTAAGAAAATTCTGTTAGCTGTGGATAATTTGAATTTATCACTTGGAGTCTTTAGCAGAGAGAGATAAGCCTGAAATTGTTCTTTGATTTCACACTCTGTATCAGGTTGCCAGCAAAGAGCTTTTGCAATGCCTTGTGCTGTTGCTTCTTTTGCACCTAAATGTGTCATAGCTAAAGCTGCTGAAATACTGAACGGCGAAACAAAAACATTCTCTTTGTGCTTCTCAGCAAAAACAATTTTGAAGAGATCAAGAGCAAATTTGTTGTTAGCGGAGGTTAAATGTGATGAATCCATTCTGGTCTATTAGTTTCTGTTCCTGTAACGAAAAGAAACAAAAATGAGCATTATGATGTTGCTGATGATAATATAATAATAATAATAATAATAATAATAATAATAATAATAATAATAATAATAATAATAATAATAATAATAATAATAATAATGATGATGATGATCAGAAAGTTGATGATGGTGGTGGTGATAATGATGCTGATAATAACAATAACGATAATAATAATAATAATAATAATAATAATAATAATAATAATAATAATAATAATAATAATAATAATAATAATAATAATAATTATTATTATTGCAGAAGTAGTACGGTACTAGTAGTTGTAGCAGTAGCAGTAGTAGTAGAAGCAGCAGCAGCAGCATCAGTAGTAGTAGTAGTAGTAGTAGTAGTATTAGTAGTAGTAGCAGCAGCAGCAGCAGCAGCAGCAGCAGCAGTAGTAGTAGTAGTAGTAGTAGTAGTAGTAGTAGTAGTAGTAGTAGTAGTAGTAGTAGTAGTAGTAGTAGTAGTTCTGATGTTTTTTATAATTTAATTTTTAGATTTCATTTCTTTTTATTCGACACTGGCTGGACTTTTATCTAAATCTAAATGTACATTAAAATGCTACATAGACTTAAAATCAATTCTCTTGAGAGATCTCGGACTGTTGTAAGGAGAACTAAAATTTAGATCTAGGATATAATTTTATTTAAGCTTTGACTTGACCTCAGCAAGAAAAGCTCTGGGTCTGAGTGATGATCTAAATCTAGAGCATAATTAACGTCAGATACTACTGCCTATGGTGTAATATGAAGTTCTATACCTGTTTAAGATATAATATCTTGAAGAGAGGAAAAAACAACAACAACAACAAAATACAGATATCTGCTCCAACTTCCTGGTTTCTTTCACTAGGTCTATCATAACACAAAAAGAGCATGACCTGGCTAGTGGTTACAAAGGCCGGACACAAACTAACGATACTTTACAATCTCAGGACACGCCTATTTTTATTCCACTCATCATAAGGACAGACAACACTAGTCTAATGAGATTGCTTTAAAATATAAATGTAGATATCTACATTGCCGCCAATGTTAGTTTTACGTTTGGAATATTTTTTCTTTCTTTCTTTTCTTTTGTTTTTTTAAACCAGACATTCCTCTTTGTCAACTGTGGACAAAACATTGAACATTACCAAGAGATTTAAGCGGACATTTGTGTTTTATATGCATCATCAAATTACCGTTTTCTTTAAACAGTCAACAACAACTTAACAACATGCCTAACTGGCATTTAAACTGGAAAGATCGCGGCTTGGACTGATTATCATTATCTATTAAGTTGTTGTTTTGTTTGTTTATTGCTGGTTTTGTTTTGTTTGTTTTACCTTTTCTTTTATTATTTTTATACATCATTTTTTAAACTCTTCTCAATATTTAAAACTATTGCAAATTTGAATGAAGAATCTGTTACCACCTTCCTCATCCAATATTATCTTATTCTAGAGCCCTTACTTTCTGATATTGTGTTGGCTTTTCGAAAATTTTAAGGCGGCTAATAGACATTCTGGATAGTGATCTTGCATGAAAAGTGAAGTCATAATTTATTTCCAGTCTGCTTCTTTTATGTGTAACTTTATTTGTTTATTCATTTATCGTGAGAATTATTACAACAACACATGTCTACTCAGGGCAAAACTTCCGCAGCCTTTGGCGACAAATCCCTGCATTACTATCAATCAAAGATTTGCCGGTAACTAAGACTTACTGGTTTTTTACCTACTTGTTTACAGCGGTGTGTTAGCGGATTAATAATCTGGTACCCTGACATTATTATTTGCCTAGAGAATGTTCTCACATTTTTGTGCAAAAAGTGAACAGCTAACAGATCATCATCTGATTTTCACAAAAAAAAAAAATAAGTCACCTTTCCATTCCATCATTCAGCCTGCCTGTTTTTTGTTTTGTTTTTTGGGTTTTTTTTTGTGTGTGTTTTTTTTCCTCCTCCATTTATTCGTATCTATTTTATATCAAATTTAATGTTTATATATATGTGTACAGACGTGGGGTCGCTTGATTTTTATTTTATTTAAAATAGGAGCGGATAGAAGAAAATTCTGTTTGCTTGATTAATTCACTAAGTCTTTAGAGCTTGACAGTGGAAGCTTTTAGTCGACTTCTGTCGGTATTTCTTCCGTCTTTTTTTTTTGTGTGTGTGTGTGTGTGTGTGCAAGAAGTTTCGGGCAGTTGAGATTCTATTGTCTGAAAGAAGCAGTATGCTGCATTTTTCCTCTATGTCAGTTGTAGGAGATGATTAGAAAGATTCCACCGAGATCTACTAGTTTTAATCTTAGAAATATTATTAACTTTATCTGAATCATGCTCTGACAGTATATTGTGTCCAGTAATTATTATTTTTTTTTTTTATCTTCGAATTGTGACCATTTTATTCAGTATTTTATTCATTTTTAATGCATGAGGCGATAAAGATGATAGTATGTATCACTTCACAAGAAACTTGAAAAAACAACAACAACAAAACAATAAGGTTTGTAGCTCAGTTTGACTAGTCACAAATATCTTAGATGGATTAACTTCGCGAGTAGAATATTTCAAATTCTTAGGTTTAGTTATAGTAAACAAGCTGTAAAAAGCTTCACCAAGTATATGGCAATATCTGTTAAACATATATCATAACAGCGAACAATTTTCTATGAAAAAGGAAATCTTTATTTCATCAAATTTTGACATTAAAAAATGTATATTAGTGAAAATCTGAAAGACTAGGTTTAATTACAATTCTTTTAAAACATGTCATTTCATCTTATTTCTCTAGAGCAACTCTTTTAAATCCTTTAGACAAACCAATCTGTCGTCTTTTTAATGTTAAAATAAATACTTTCTCTCTCTTTCTTTCTCTCTCTCTCTCTCTCTCTCTCTCTCTCTCTCTCTCTCTCTCTCTCTCTCTCTCTCTCTCTCTCTCTCTCTTTCATATGAGCATATCAAATCACAGAGACAGACAAAGATTTATCACAGTTTAAGTCTTTTAAGAGACCAATTAGCAAAATCGATGATTAAATGGATTTACATGTAAATAATAATCAAACTTAGAAACAAAATTCAGATCTCAAAATAAAATCTATGTATAAGTGTGCATTAAAAACAAAAAGAATTATCTGTTCAACTATTAGACAGAATCCGCATTTTGGTTTTATATCTTCATTCTGGAAAGTTAAAATGTATTTGATGCTTTCCCTTTGAATATTTTGTCTGTAACTATACATTCTAAAACTGTTGTTTAGGTTCAGAACTTATGATTTTAGATTTTAATCTCGTTCAATTCTTTAAAATTTAAATATATAGAATAAATCCTAAAATTTTTATGATTATAAAAAAAAAAGATAAAAAAAAAACCTACAAAATTTCATCTTTTACTGGCTGGACCAGTTCATGCTGCATGACCCTAAAGATTCAAACCCTTCCTCCCCTTCAAGATGCCCATTCCTGCTGCCAGACTCTGTATCGGTTCTCATGGACGTGGTGCCCTGTGATAAATGACCGTCCTCCATGAGATGTCTGCCACTGGGCTGTACGCCAACATTCTCTGATGAATGACTCTCCTCCATGAGATGTCTGCCACTGGGCTGTACGCCAACATTCTCTGATGAATGACTTTCCTGCAAAAAATCTATACCATATGGCTGTAGACTGGAATTCTCAGATGATCTGCTGTCGTCGATGAAGTGTCTTCCATTAGGATGTAGACTGGAATTCTCAGATGATCTGCTGTCGTCGATGAAGTGTCTTCCATTAGGATGTAGACTGGAATTCTCAGATGATCTGCTGCCGTCGATGAAGTGCCTTCCATTAGGATGTAGACTGGAATTCTCAGATGATCTGCTGTCGTCGATGAAGTGCCTTCCATTAAGATGTAGACTGGAATTCTCGGATGATCTGCTGTCGTCTATGAAGTGTCTTCCATTAGGTTGTAGACTGGAATTCTCTGATGATCTGCTGTCGTCGATGAAGTGTCTTCCATTAGGATGAAGATTGGAATTCTCAGATGATATGCTGTCGTCGATGAAGTGTCTTCCATTAGGATGTAGACTGGAATTCTCAGATGATCTGCTGTCGTCGATCAGATGCCTTCCGACAGGCTGTAGGCTTGAATTCCCTGAAGACTCACTCTCTTCTAAGAAACGTCTGCTGTCGGGTCTTGTGTTGGACGGGTGTCTCTCTGGTCTTTCCCGAGATGCACCATTATGTGAAGTACCTGGGAATAAAGTTGTTCTGGTATTAACATGAATATTGAAACATTAGACTAAAAAAAAAAAGGATTAAGTACAGGTAAATTTATCATTTACGTATATTTTGATTTCAAAGTAACAGAGACAGAAAATAGTGGGGCCTAATTGGAGATGGACAATTATTTTTGAATTGAAGATTCTTCTAGCTCTGAGCAAAAATGTTGAGATTGCTAACTTGAAAATCTTGTGTCTAGGGCTAAGGTATACACTAAGTATAATTATCACATATAAAAAAGTGTTAAAAAGAAACCTCCACATTCCCATTCCTTCCTTTATATATTGGTCTTACAACAGAGAGAGAGAGAGAGAGAGAGAGAGAGAGAGAGAGAGAGAGAGAGAGAGAAAGAGAAGAGAGAGAGACAGAGAGACAGAGAGAGAGAGAGAGAGACAGAGAGACAGAGAGAGAAAGAGAGAAGAGAGAGAAGAGATAGAGAGAGAGAGAGAGTGAGTGAGTGAGTGTGTGTGTGTGTGTGTGAGAGAGAGAGAGTTTCAGATATTACCTTGAGTGCTAGACATGCCACCACCCCGGGTCTGTCCTCTGTGAGAGTTACCTCTATTTTTCCGTTTTAATCTCTCAGGCAAGAAAAGATTACTAGGCCACCAGTTCTGAAAGTTCAGTGACATATCACGTGATATTAGCAAACCGTAAAAGAATAGTGATTCACATAAACATGAGTTTGTCAAATCTAAAGATTGTAAAAAAAAAAAAAAAAAAAAAACGAAAAAAAATTATTGATAAAGATAGCATCAAATAAATATTTTCTTTTCAAAACAAAAAGAAACGGCACAACATGAAATACAAAATAGTTTCCTGCATCAATACAAGCGTTATTAAAGCAACACATTCCCGAATGTAGCTACAGGCCCATCTTCGTGTGCAAAAGGGAACGTACGGTTATTTAGGCCTAAAGATTTTTTTTTAATCTAACGAAGAGACATAAAATACGACTATGCATGTTGTTGAAATGAGGTACATTGCCACCAAAAGCTCATTTTATCATCCAAGCTTCATAATAATTAGAAGTCAGAAATTTTGTTTCCTAATCACCACAAAATGCCAAACTGTTGAAATCTCCCGCAATTCCAGGTTCGTCAAAAAATATAACGCCCCACAAATCCTGTTTTGGCTTCTTCATCTGCACTTTCATTCCCTATCATGATGCCGTGTGCCAGGATCCAGCACATTTGGATATGAGTGGGGGGTTTTTCTGGTTTATTATTATTATTATTATTATTATTATTATTATTATTATTATTATTATTATTATTATTATTATTATTATTATTATTATTATTATTTTCATTTTTAAGATATTGTATTGGGCAAGTTCGGATCTGGCGTGTGGTCTGTCTAGATGTTTTAGAGAGAGAGAGAGAGAGAGAGAGAGAGAGAGAGAGAGAGAGAGAGAGAGAGAGAGAGAGAGAGAGAGAGAGAGAGAGAGAGAGAGAGAGAGAGAGAGAGAGAGAGAGAGAGAGAGAGAGAGAGAGAGAGAGAGAGAGAGAGAGAGAGAGAGAGAGAGAGAAATTGGGTACTATCTTTTTATCTTTTCATTTTTTTTATTTCTTTTTTTTTCGCTATATATAATTAATGTAAGTAATACTCGTGTTTGTTATTGTTTCACTTATTGTCAATTTTATGTCTATTCTCAACACTGTTTCATATTTTGATCTGTCCTTGCATATATTTTATATTCTTTGTGGATTTTTTTTCAGTGTTCTAGAGACTTGAACTTTTCCGACAGGTAAGATTTGTATAAATAATGCTGCTGCTGAGCGTGGGATTGACTCGTACCTTCTAAGGTCCAGGGCGCGCATTTAATGTTTCCTATACATCCATATCTGTTGATGTTAGGTCTAATTGCTTAATTTGTTCGTGTGTAACCCAGGGAATACTTTTTTTTAGATCTGAATTCTTTTCTACGCTTAGTGTTCGATATATGGGTTTTTGGATCCCTAAATATTTCCATTGCTGCTTTTGAGAGATTTGCCAAGGCTCTTGCCCAGTAGTTTAGGCTTGCATTCTTTCTTGTGATTTAGTAGCTCTAGCGTCGCTTCTTCTGATCTCTTGTGGCTCTAGGTCTGTGGCTACTAGTGGAGATCTATCTATCTATCTATCTATCTATCTATCTATATATATATATATATATATATATATATATATATATATATCTTCCCCGAGGCCTCCTTTAAAATACAGGCCACGTCACCGATGTGAACAAAAATGTGCAAGAGGGAAATGGTGATCGATTTCTTTTTCCTTTAAAGCATACATTGCGGACTTAAAAGCTAAATGTTGTAACTGCAAATTTCCTGTTTTGAGAAAATCCACTTTTAAGGTTTAGAGTCTCTTGTAAGATCAGAAATGCAAGGTTTAAATAAGATGTTTAGTCAATTTGATCAATGAGACACTTAAAAATCATATATGAACCTTAATGGCATGATAAACAAAATATTTCCATCTTGTTTACAGATTTTAATCACTTAAAATAATGTGCCTCTTAACA
>JAWDGP010005499.1:37500-95000 GCA_033675545.1 Elysia crispata | reverse complement strand
AATTGAAGAATTCCAGCGATATTTTATCAATAATCTTAATGAAATAGTGGCAACGTGCTTGTGATATATTAGAGCCAAACAGTTCATTTTACTTCTCTTTGACAAAATTCCTTTTAAAAAGTATAAAAACTGTGTTTTTTGATTAGTTTGCAATTGAAAATCGACTTTGGACTGAATTTACACCTAACTAAACAGAAATTTGTGGTCGCAATCTCAATGTAGACCTAGACTCTAGATCTAGGATCAAGAGTTAGAGATTCGATAAGCGCTGGGTTTTGGAGACAATTTTTCAGATAAAAGGAGTTGAGAATGAGAGATCGAGTCGTTCAGAGGTATCTGTCTACTTTTTCAAATACGGAAAGTATTGATAATACGGAAAATTGGGTATCCTCATAATGTACTGAAGTGAGCAAGAAAACACGAAGCCTCTATATGTTGTTAATATGCTTCAAAATGTTCTCCAGTATTAAATAAAAACATGCAACTGCTCAGACAATATTACAGAGAAACAAAACTTTTAAGGCCCCACCTTATTAAAAATTGCTTGGGTTACGGTACCCGGGATTGCTGAAACTCATAATTTTTCTAGATCTAGTCAGAGTCTGTATAACATCATGCAAGGGAAATTTAAAAAAAAATGGCTTATCTTGAATTTTTCTACGGTTCCAGATCGATATTGGTTGATCTGTTTGATATCTTAGATAAAACAATATAGCACGAAACGTATGCAAAAGAAGCAAAAGTGGTATTTATATTTGCAACCTCCACTCGGGAAAAAAAAACAACCACAAAAAGTTACGATGGCAGCTGTTCATCAAGTCACTACTACTTTCCAATGCAGAAAGTGCATGTTTTCCCTAACCCTTTCTCTGAACGAGGTCAAATTTAATTTAAATTTTAAATTTTTTTTCAGTTTTTCACCCCACTAAAATAAAATAACATGTTTTTTATCTTAATATTTACAAAATAACAATATTTGTTTTAAAAGTATCATAAAAATTTATTAGGTTACCCTGGATTGCTAAAGCTTATGATAATTCTAGATCTAGTCAAAATCTGTAAAATTCAAAGACAAATTAGGACAATAAGTTTTATGGTTACCCTGAGGGGAAGTCAAATTTCATTTAATGTATTAAATTTTTTCAGTTTTTCACCCCTTGAAAGTAACATGGTATGTTTTTTTTATATATTAGTATTTATAAAAATAACTATAAGGAGTTATCGGCCTTGAAAACTGTAAATGGCTGAGATCAGTTTTTTTAGTGTTATTAGGTTCTTCATAACAAAGTTGAGAAAAAATTTAATGAACTAACTGTAATAAATATACGATGAACTTTCAAAAGCATATTTTTAAAAATTAGTTTAAATCCAAAACTTTTCTCTATCTTTTTTTTTTGTACCACTTTCAAATTCAGTAGATATCATCATTGAGTGATTTTGGAGGAGGAGGTAGTGGGGAAAGGAATCTTTACATGTAACGTGGCTTTCAAAGTTCAGTGGAATTTACACATAAATAAAATGATAAATTAAATGTGTTAACCGTTTTTTAGTTATAACACAAAATATATATGTATATATATATATATATAAATTCAGAAACCATACATGTCTATATGGAAACAATTTTCAAATCTAATTAGTTTAAAAGTAACATTCATTTTAATTTAATATGCAGAAAGTTTGTAATGTTTTCGTGTTGCAAAAATATGTAGATTCATTAAGTTTTAAAGTGTTGCATATAATGCATACGAAGATTAACGAGGCTTTGCATTTTTGATTTATTTATTATGCGAAAGTTTACTTTTTGCTCTGGCAATATTTATCTTAACACTTGATAAGAGCTTTAGACCATTGTTCCTGCCTTTTCCTTTGTAATTAGATCAAATGCAAAGAAAGATCTTTTCAAGGAGTTCATAAATGAACAACACTATCGAATATTTTTTCCCTTTAAGACGAGTGGAGGACCAAAATCTTAGATATGGACTTATAGCTGTATTATTCTCATGCAGTGATCTAATCCTTCCGTTTTAATAACTAAAGATAAAAATAAAACAATACATTTTTTTTTCCTTTTCAGATTTTAAAGAAGGGGTTGAAGGAAGACAGACTACCAGAAGATGGCTCAGTGCTACAAAGGTTTCTATATGAGAGTATAGACTTTGCTGCTAGCTATAAAAGTAAGTTTCATGTTAAATATTTTAATCAGCTTGCTCGGTGATAAAAAAAAATATCTAATGTTCTTGTCATAGTTCTCTAACTGCATTCCTTTTTCTCGTTTCTAGTGAGGAGTCTCGAGTGGGTTGATATCAATAAAAGATTAGTCGCACACATTACTTTGCAATAGACTTTGAATTGTTTTAAAAGGTCAAATCATTTCATATTTGATTAAATAATATGGCTCAAATTATTTAGTTTACACTTGTATTTAACAATTTAAACAAGTTCCTTTATAACGAAAGTTATTGTGGAATAAAAAACTTGCAGTTGTTCAGACCATCTGCTCATGCATTTAGTATGAATGGAAGCTTGTTTTACTAAGTCTGTTTAGAATTCTTTCTAAAGAGGAACTCTTTCAATTATTACTCTTTACTTCTTACATAATGATTTTATCTATTGAGCTCAATGAAGTGATTCAAGGGACAAAAATAAATAGCATCTCAAATCTAAAATTAAGAAGCTCAGATTATCCACCCTTTTCTTAAATTGAGGATTGAAGGTGAACTTTTTTGCTACAGATATATCTACTGTTCACACTTAAATTTTAAAAACACATGAATCATGTTTCACAACAGGTCCTATTATAAAAGTAAAGGGAGTCCCAAACTCGATCCGAGAGTAGGGGAACCAAAGTAGGGTCCTGTTTTTTCTTGGCATAGGACATTGTGAGGTAGTTTACCATTGCTTTCTCAACCTTTACGTTCGCCGGTCTAAAGAGACCTAGCTACCGATTTAATGCTGTATCACAGTGTGGACACAAGGAAGCTGAAAAACTTTTTGGCCCGGACTGTATTTTGAACTCAGGACATCTGTATTAGTAGTTGACATCCTACCGACTTAACCACTGCTCATCCTATGAGGTCCCTATATTTTTTTTTTACTTATAAAAAAAGAAATGTACAAGTTGAATATTTTTGATAACTATAATCTCTATTTAAAGGTACTATAACTAAGATTTTTAATCCTGATTTCTTTTTCTTTTATGTCAAGATATTGGTGATGCAGAGGACCGTATCCTGAAGGACTGGCTTGTTTTTTTGAAACATCTTATGTTCAAATTGGGTGACCTATACCCAACATGGACTGTGAACGGTCTAAAGCTCGGCACTGTACTGGTGTATTTCAATCATTTGACATACCATATTGTAGAAACCAGAATGGTAGGTATCTAGAGACACTAAGTTACTAAAGATCCAAATATGTGGAGGTATGCGACACACCAAATAACTTTTTGAAGTAGTCTACTTCTTGATAGCGATTTAATTTCAAACTTTAAATGATCATTTAACTCAATGCCTCTAGCATGCATTTCAAACTTACATGAAACAGCCTCTTGATATCTCCTAGTGCTAGCTCCATTGTCACCTATCTTCCCTCTGGTGAGTTTGTTTTTGAGCAAGAGCTCTTTATTGATGGCTTATTTTGTCCATCATTTACAGTCTTCTCTGGAGCACTACAAGTTTATGTCAGCAGTTATGTATTACCTGATCTGTACATACATTGTCTCTGGAGGTGATCCTGAGAAACCGGATCTGGTGCCTGATGTGGCCCACAAGACCTACTCCCTGATCTGCGCAGCAGGTCAGCGAGTGCAGAAGTCAACATCAGACTCGCACATCATCTTGCAAAGATGTTATGAATTGTATCTCATGGCAGCGGCATGTCTCAATCTAGATCAGACTAACAGGATTCGCAATGGCATCAAGACGGCCACAGATTTTCTCACAACCTATGGGAATTGGCAATCAAAGCAAGTCAACCTAAAACGAGATGGTGATCCAGACGACACATCCTTTACTGCTGAACTGGTGGGTTTGATTGTTGCTTATAAGATAGATTTTTTCCTTCTTCTAGGGAATCCATATGAAAAATTTTCATGTTCATAAAAAATAAGACCCTTGCCCAGATTTTGATTTTAACATTATTTTATTTCAAAAGATATTTTTTCCTCCTGTGCCATTTTGGTCATCACTATTTTATCATTTCGTATTTTTTTTTTGTTTCAATTTTCTCTACACTTTCAAGTTGGTAAGAAGTAACAATTATTACAGAGAGTGTTAAAAATTTGTTTAAAAAGAGTAATGCATAATTTTAATACACAAATAATCCACTTTTGACTTACAAATTGCATATCTTGTTAACAGTTGTGTAGTGCTGTGAGGATCTACACTGCTCAGCCACGAGACATGTATAGCGACACAAGTCTGATCTATTTTATGGAGCTCTTCAGGTCGGAATTCATTTTGTTTCAAAATCAATTCATTTTGAAAGTTGAAATTATTACTCGTAAAGTTGTACCAACCCAGTCAACTATCTCGATTAGATGGAAGTAGTGGCTTATTTCTTTTCACAATGATTGCTATGCATGGCTGTTTAAATACTACTGAAAGCAGCTCTTTAGTTTTTGCCAAGGTATCTGCCAACAGTGGAAGCGCAGACGGAGCGCCGAAAACTTAGGAGACGATAAACTTTGTGGTGCCAGCATAGCACCATCAAGCGTGCGTGCGCATCATCTGTGATTCTCGAGATTCGCAATTTTTACCAGATTTTATATTGCAATATCTCAGCTATTACTTTTTCGAAATTTCTTGTGCTTAGATTCATTTTCAAGCCCAAGTCTTGCCCTATACAACACAATAACTTTCATCATACTTAAATAAGATTCTTTTTAATTATACCCTAAAGTTCACGTAGGAAACAAAGAAATGCTCGAGTTCATAATTATGACAATGTTGCAGAATGAATATTTTTATTCCAAACCCATTTTATTTCATATAACAATTAAATATGAATTTTTGGAGAAACTTTCGACTGGGAACATTTTTTATGTGATTTCAAATAATTAAAAAAAATATCTCATGGTAAAGCAACAAATTGTATATTCTTACTACTTAGGCCCAATTTTTTTCATTGAGAATTTATATATTTTGCAAATTCTACTAGATCTACCATCGTAAAAACAATAGGCTTTCCTAGACTAATAAAATTAATGTAGCTAAACGATATCGAAATCATTTTAAATTTTTGGCTTATTACTGTTGATCATCATTACTCTAGATCTAGTATGAAACCTCTTTCTAGACCGCAGTGTGAACTTGTAATCAATGTATAATTACTGTTAAACAAAGTCTTGATTTTTTTGTAAGTGGCCACACATATTTGCCATGTGTTTCTCTGACAGATCGCTACGGGTATTTACTGAATTCTTTTCGAGAGTTACTATAACCAAAAAACGGAGAGCCGTGATACCACTCAGGATACAGGGATAAACAGTTAACTTAGGATACAGAGAAATAAGAATCTAAAGTGGGCGAGTCTGTGAAAAGGTTGAGATCGGAAACTTAAATCAAGATATCTAAAGAACTATGAACCGTTTGCTATCACCATTTGATATGGTGCATTATTCAACATATTAATGAATCACAAAATATTGTTTTAAAAAAAGCTTCATTTGGCATCATTAAAAACTGTCATCCCTGTGATGAAATACGACTGGCATCAAAACCCTTTTGATTTCTTTCAGTTTAAAAATCAAAACTTCCATTGTTTTTCCAATTGTGGTTAAATTTGGTACTTGCTCATTATATGCTTTTCATTAACTTTGATGGAGCCAGTGGAATTACATATATGTTTAAATATTAAAAAAAACACCCCTGCTTTTGGTCAGGAATCCCTTTTCCATCCAGCAGTTGACCTTATGACCTGATCAGGTTACTGTGAGCGGCTGACTGGCGAACAGAAGGGCCACCTCTTAACAACCTTGTTTAGTTTATTCTTTTTTGATATTGCACGATTTGGGTAAGAGATATAAACAAGTCAGGATTTTGCTGTTTGTTTTATATATTTTGATTTTATTAGATTTGAGTTCAAACTCCATCTTTTTTTAGGTTTAAGCCATTGATTTAAAGAACTGGAATCTTTTGCTCTTTGCTTTCTTTCTCTCATGGACATTCAGGTTCTCAAAGGACGCTGTACAACTACAGTGGATATCCCATCACTAATGGTTACTATTTGTTGAAATTGTATCCTCAAGAGCAGTTAAAATTTTTTTTTTTTTTTTTCTCCAAACAGATTATCCAAGTGGCAGCCTGTTCTGATTGAAAAGTTATTTGCTTGTGGTGGCAATTTGTTCAGCTACAAGATAGAAAAACCCCTTTTATCATTTTCTGATACGCCTTCTGAGGCTTTGAGAGCTGCAAACTTTGAAGAATCCATAAATGCTCAGTTTCCTGTGGATTGTGAAGGTACGATCACATTTCATTTGGAAAAACTAAAAGGGATGATGATTTTGCAAGGTTATTTGATTTTCAGTAAACCAAGTTCCTATGCCTGGCAGAACTTTGTAACCCTGAGTCTGAACTCTCTTTCTGCACAAATTTTGCAAAACTCTATCATGAAAATTTGGGAATTTGGAACTATGGAATTTTAACTCTGTTGTTGCAAGAACTGAAGATGATTTTTCTTTATAATTCCTTTCCTTATTGTCACATTTCTAATTCAATGGTTTATCTAAAAAAAAAAGAATAGTTCTAAAATTGATTAAAAAAAAAAACAAAAAAAATCCAGACTATTATTAACAACCATGTAAAATTTCAGATCAGACTATTTTGATACTGAGAAAAATTTGCGACCAAATTTCAGACGGGGGCGGGGCAGCGTAGATCTTCTGAAGAATGTTTCATGAATGATCTTAATGAGTTACTGAACAATAAAGTGTCCACGGAAAAGTTTTTATTCATAGTACTAGTTAATGATCCTTAAATAGGCACCGCTTAGGGCTGTCGCGTGTCAAACTTTATCAGACATAAATTTAAGGATGCATTTTTTTTTTATTTATTATTCATTACAAATTTAATATGGACTGTAAGAAGTTCGAAGTAGTCTTCAGAGGTATAATTAGTACTTTTAATGTTTTATTTAAATAAACAGATTAAATCTGCCGAAAAATTGAACACGAAAGTTGTCCTGTTTTGTCTCAAAAAGTGTTCAAAGCAATCATGAAAAGGCATATTTAAGAAGCTTTTTTTTTTTTCTTAAATTTTGGGGGAGCACGCCCACAGGCCCCCTAGCAGTCTTGAGCCTTTAGCGCACGATGTTGAGACACTTGAGAAGATGTGGTATGGTGAAAAAATTCTCAATTTGATCAGAAGCATTTACATGTCCATATTAAGCCTATTATTACAAATTTAAGTGGCTTTAGCTGGAAAGCCTTCAAATCTTGCCCTGTGAATTTTTCTTATTACGAAGCAGATGAATATAGAATCGCCAAAGATCTGTGATGGTGCGTCAGCATTATTTTAGTCTATCTTTTTGTTAGCAACCTAACAATTTAAACTCTTTCTTTGTCCCAACTCTGACCTGGTTTGTTGAGCATGAATAAATTCCTTTGTTTTATTTGTTTCAGCAAAAGATACAGTTATGTCTCTACTGAAGTTATCCCAAATTTTGGCCTTGGCTGATGTTAGAGGTGAATCAAGTGCATCAAGCCTGGAGGAAACACTTCAAGAACATTCCCATGTGAGATTTTCATTGTAAACATCTTCATTGCAATACACAATATGTTATGTTAAACAAGATAAAATCTCTAGCATTTCATTTGGGAAGACATAGAACATATTAAACTCTATCTAACATTTCATGTGGAAAGACCTAGTACATATTTAAATCTATCTTTCGTTTAAAGAAAAAAAAGTTAAATCATTAAATTTTCTTTTCTCTTCTTATTTGGGTCCTAAAACAGAAGATGTGTTTTCATCTCCTGATTTTATTTTTCTTGTTTTCCTTCCCATTTTCTCCCATTCCCATCGCCTTCTCTTTGTGTTGGTACGGGCACAAACTAGTTTGACGAAACAGTTCGGAAAATTTTCTCCTTTCTGGCTGACACGCCAAAGCCAGTGCGATCTGCTGTGGCAAATGCAGTTTCTATAGTTTTGAAGATGTTCCCCCAAACAGACTTGGCCAGAAATGTCTTGATGCCAGGAACTTTGCGTCTCTGCTACCGCCTCTCTTCGCTTGCAGTGCGTGTTATGGTGCGCGAGTTGCTTAAGGTAGCTGGAAAGTCATGTGAGGAAGCAAAACTGCAGAACAAGGTTTATGATTTGGCCTTTGCGTGCAAGATTAGACTGGCTTATATCCAGCAGTTTGTTACAAAGGTGCACTCAGGTAGGAGCCTTTTTGTTTTCTGTCCACACTTCTCTCTCTTACCCATTCCTATGTTTTACTTGTTATTCTTCTTTCAAATTTTCAATGGTTTGTGGATAAGCTGCAGATATCATCAACAGATTATGTTATTTATTTGTTTTATACCCTACCATGGGCAAAAAGGAACTTTTTTTAACATAGAATGCCTTTATAAATTTTAACGACAGAAATAATCATTTCATAGATCTACTTGCGCCTGCGCTCTTGGTCTAATGTAGAGGCAGTCTTCCGCTCAAAACTTCATTACTTTGAAAGGTTGAAAACAAGTTTCTTTCAGAGTATATATTTACTCTTATGCTCTCATTCCTGTTTAAATTTCAGTATTAGTACAGTAGCAATTGATGATCATCAGAAAAGAATGTTTCATGTGTCATTCTGCAAAAAACAAATTTTTTAGCCATATAGTTCCGGCTAATATTGCACGTGGTGAAGGAAAAATTATTTATAGAAAAGATTATTCAATGTGAGCCTTTTTGTTCAAAAATAAGTTTGGCTCCTCTTCAACTCTCTGGCAGACGATCGTGTTTGGAAATGATGAGCAAGACAAGTGGCAATAGATGAAGGGATAGAGAGACGGAGAGAGACAAAGAGATAGAGAGCGGGAGGGATGAGATCATAATGGGCAGCTATGGAGAGAAAGTTATGTAGAGGGAGGGAAAGAAGCATATATGAAAAATTAAAGAAAAAAAATTATATCGATAAAGCTACTATCAAAGTGCCCACATCATCTTCCCAGATAAGCAAGAAATCTCTGACATTGCCACTTACCTGCGGCCATGCCTGACAGCCCTGATTCATTTGGTCAACCAGGTGAACAAGAAGAATCTAGTGGACCAAGACTCCAGTCTGTACAGACAGATCTATAAGTGCTTTGAGTGCGCTGGTAAGTGCTAGAGTTGGGCAGTGACAGAAGTCAAAAGGCCACCATCAGATAATATGGCTTCATAATTATTTTGTCAGTAAAGCTTCTCAGGGAGCAAAGCATCGAAGTGTTATAACTGAGACCTAGTTGGAATCTATATCTCTATGATCTTCTCATGAGTTTTCCTAGCATAGTCATAGTAAAATATCTCAGGTTGGACTACTCATCAAATGTGACTTTAATTTTAAGGACATTTGTATGTAAATGGACCACTGAAATACGACTCCTCATTATTGTTAAAAGTTATCATGTCTTGAGGGTTTCCATTGCTCTTCTCATGCTACTTGAATTTCTGCGAGGGGAAATTGGAGAGTAAAAAGAAAAAAATGTTGGCCAACAGTATAAATTGTTATAATTTTTCTGTCATTTACGTTTTTTGTGGCCTTTGTAACAGAAGAGTTCTTTGTCATTCGTTTTATTTTATAGATGTATGTCACTTTTCTTTGTATTAAAACATTATTTTATTTACTGTTATAACATTTGAGTGTATGATTCAACTTAGTGCTCTGTTCAAAAATCAAGAAGAAAACGAAAAGGAAATAGAAATTTAAACTTTGCAGTTTTTTAGAATACAACCAACTTGAAATTATGTATACTCTTCTAGAGTTTTACAAAAGCCATAATTCTGTATTTTTTTTATACTGAACACATTATAAGCTAAAAATCTCTTTATGCTGCAAAACTTTGCAAAAATAATAAATCTTATTTCATCATTGTTTATTAATCATTCTTTTAGAACAAATATGGAAATATCGAGAAATCCAACTTTTTTTTTATGACATCATGAGGAGAACTGTGTTGTAAACCAAAGCCAATGGATTTGTTGACAGTTTAGTTAATTATTCTGCTGGTTATGGCAAATGCCATTCTTCATTTTAAAAATACAGAAATTTTGTGCTTGTTTCTGCTTTTGACATCAGTTGATAATTGTCACTCGAGTTTGTTTTTTACCGTCTTTCCCAGTGTACAATATTGGTTCGATAGGCCGCAATCTGAGAAGACATGAGCAGCACTCAAATACCATTGCACTTCTTTCTCATTTCTGGCCGATAACTAATGCTCCTTGCATGGTGAGTTGAAATTTTATGGATGAATTCAATTTGTAGGGTACCGCCCGTACTATTTCATCATATCTAGGGATGCTAGCATAAAAACTAGTAACTACATTTTCAATCTGAATTTTTTTTTATCGATACTTGCAGTGTTGACAATTGCAATAGTTATCTTGCTGTACTCTGTTTTTGTGTTAGTTTACCACTCTCAGTGAGAGAGTATAAAAAATTCTCCGCTCTCTCCCCTCCCCTTTCTCTTTAAAGCCATTTTTATCCTCGTAAATAAATAATGACCTTTTTAGCAACAAATTGCCAGTTTTATTCGAGTTTTCATTTTTGTTTTTTTTTGCCTTTTTTGAAAGCAACTAAAGTAAATGTTAACTAGTTGGCTTTTATGGGTTTTCATGGGAAAAAAAACCAAAACAAGTAAGAACTGTAAACTTGAGTTTATTTCAATTTGCAATCATGACTTACAAACAATAAAGGGAGCTGAGATGAAAGACAGTACAATTTACCTCCATTTAAGACAGTTTTAAAAGAATGGCTTAAATAAAAGAATTCAAGGAACATCCTTTCTTTGTAAATTGTATTTGTGCTGTGTTATGTATGTGAGATGTGGTTTTTCATGAATATAGCATTATAAGCTATTGCAAATCATTCTGTCTTGTTTCTTAACATTTATCAAAAGCTCTGATTCTACACTTGAAAGAATTAGGAAATTTTGTAGATTATTGATGATATTCAATCGGACTTCAAATAGATTGTGGATGTTCATCAACAGCGTTTCACCATCATACATACTTCTTTTGTTCTGTCTGACCTCATGTGTTGTTAGATTGGACATGTGACATACCACGAGAGCCTGGCGATCAGTTACAGACAGTCTGGCCAGGCGGAAAAATCCCTGGATGTGATCAGAGAATCTGCAGCCTTGGATCGAGCACTTCTGTCTGACATTTTGATCAGGAATTTCGTCAAGATAATTGAGGAAAGGCCCAAGTTGTAAGTTCACATTTTTAAAAGATTTTTTTCCTCTGTATATAGATTCACAGAAGTTTATATTTGTTCCAATTTTTGTCTTTAAACAAAACTATGATTTTGTCAGAGAAAAATGCCTTGGATAACGTGGTGGCAGTTCAATTACTCAAATTAACAGTTAAAGCTATGTCATTAGTTGTGATGGTGCCAGCACTATCTTTTAGATGATTTTCTAAACCAATAGAGTGTACATTTAAGTTTCAACTAAAAATGAATTGAGATCACAGAAGTTTCAAGTACATTATCCGTCACAAAGCATTGTATTATGATGCATTTCCTTATCCATCTATTACAACCATTTTACTCTGCATTCTTTCATTGGAGCTCAGTTTTTATCCTAGAGTTTTAATCTCTTAGGTGAATGGCTGATCTGCATTAAGTACTTCATGCTGCAGGAATCAGTTATGTGGTATATCTTTAACGCACTTTTTCTCAATGTATGAAAAACAGCACTGTTCTATGTCTTTTTCATGTTTTATACAGTATCACCTGCCTTGTAAAATTTTATTCCCCCATAACCACTCAAATGTGTTTTGCACATAATGTCTGTGCCGTATATGTTCAACCTTACGTAAAGAGCCTCTTTGCTGTAGAAATGCTCAGTCTGTGAACTCTAAGCACATGTTTTCTTTTACTTGCAATCGAGGAAATAAAGGAAGGGGGAGGGGGGGGGGGGGCATGAAAGCACCGAATGTGTTTATAAAAACACAAATATATATGATTTGCAAAGTATATGTCATTTTTTTTTATAGCATAAGCAGTGTTAAGATAATTTTTGTGAAGGAAATTGAATGTGATATTACTCTATTTTATGAACTCTAGCAATATCATAAGCTTCTTCAAATCTTTGGAGGATGATGGATGGAAACACAGTGACGTGTTGGGTCGCGTAGGGAAGGCCCTGCTGGGAGCTCACCAGTCTGCAACTGTGTTCGAACACTGTCAGAGTTTGCTGAAAGAGTTATGCACTCACTGGTATCTGACATCCACTGAGAAGGCAATGTACACGCTTCTCCTAGCTGAACTTGTTTGGACCTATGATGACAAATCTGATGAAATGACTTTAGAAAGGTATACTTTGCTTATCCTTTTGATTCAGAGGTTTCATTTGCCTCAGAAAATCACATACAGAATGCATATTGACATTATAAAGAGAGGCTCAAAATTTTTTTTAAAGCTTATTAGAAATGGAAAAAAAAAACCTGCAGGATTTTTACTTCTTTAAAGTTGAAATATTATTTGTGATCTGTGCTTTTTTTTTTTTTGCCTTGTATACTTCCCTTGTTTTTATATTCTGCCTGTATGTAAGTGAATATGTCTAGTTTCTTAAGACTATAACCATCTTTTTTACCGTTTCCAAATCTCAATTTGTCACCTATTTGGTTTAATCAATTCCCCTTATTATGCAAGCTTATCGAGTTTGTAACCTCAAATTCTACTCAGATGTACTGGCCGTGCTTTCATCCTGGCGCTAGAAGCAATGAAGGGCCTGGAAACTTATGAATCAAACGTTCTAGATGACTACTTTTGCCAGGCGGTCTTTCTTGTATGGGAGATGAAGAATCGGGCTGCCTGTCTGAAAACTGTTAGTACCATACTTTTCTTATTGTTTTTACTAACCATTTCCATTGAGATAGGGAATCTTCTGTCTTTCACCAAATTTCCATCAGATCGTCTTGCTGTTCTGCCTCTTGCCCCAGGGTGTCCAGCAAGTCATAAAAGTCGGAAATTCGATAGTCAGGTCGGAAGAGTCGGAAATGGTAGGAAATCGACCGTCGAGGTCGGAAAAAGGGAGGAAAAACAACAAATATCAGTCAGATCTGCCAACAATACGGTTTTGCTGTAATTTATTATGCCAGCAGGCGATTCCGTCAAAATTACAGCAAGCGGGCTTGACTATTAGGGCTTCAACATCACGGTCTCGATTTAGCCCTCTTAGTTCTGATCGTTTTGCCTTGTGGTTCAATACAGTATAATCGAATACTTATTTTTTTTTCATTATTTATCTTTTTGCGGTATTGAAGTTTAAATTAGTTATTGATATTAAATTAAGTGCGATTGTCTGGCATTTAGTTGAGCAAGCGGTGTTCAATATCAGAGCACTCTTTGTGCCGCTTCTATTTCATTCACCGTTCAACGTTGGCTTTTTTTTTATGTTTTTTTTTTTTGCTTCACTTGTTAGTTCTCTTCTTATGGCAACTGGGGCGTTTTCCACCTATACTGAACGAGAGACGTATCGGATACCATAGATTAGAAACGAGTAAAGAATTATTTGCCAGGATTTACGGTCAAGCTTCTCAATCTCATTGTTCCCATTGATAGTTCCCGAGTTGGGCGTGTCCACGTAAATTGCACATGAATTTTCGAGACAATGTACTGTCATTTCATCCTGATTTCATCCAACCAACTGAATTCCATGTGGAATATATCTAGCTTAATATCTTCAAGATAAACAGCGCTTTTCCAGGTTTTTTAAAGACGTGATTCTAGAATCCATTATTACTTAGGCTTAAATTTGAGATTTAGATCTAGATCTAGATCTAAATTTTAGTTAACCGTAGATAACTGTTCATATTACTAATCTCAGTCTAATTAGGCTCAATTTTTAACTAAATCTAGAACTTTGTAGGTATTAGTTATAAATTTATAATTAGAGAGAAGGGAATTTTCCATAAATGAACGGAATTTCGTATGTTTTGAACATTCATGTGATCCTGTAAGGTTGAACATATTTAAAATTAATTTTTACGGAAAAAGAAATAGTGAAAATTTTTATTCTACGACGAGTACACTATTTTCCGTCATCCAGTATCAACCTGTG
Source organism: Elysia crispata (assembly GCA_033675545.1). Lineage (NCBI taxonomy): Eukaryota > Metazoa > Mollusca > Gastropoda > Plakobranchidae > Elysia > Elysia crispata. The sequence goes on along the minus strand of JAWDGP010005499.1, from coordinate 80,749 downwards.
CAAAAGTATGAAACTGAACAATATAATATATTGATATCGTGTACTTCTTATTTACATTTTGAAATGGAATATCAAGATTTGTATTGTAGTTGAAACCGTCCAAGATATTGGTGCTGTCGAGTTTTTTTACTTTCACGTACATTCGTTCGAAAAATTTCGTTCTCTCCATCTTCACACCCAGACCTAGCCGTTATTTTCAACATAATTGCATATTCATCTGATAAAAGCTAATATGGCTTTTTACTGGGAAAGGGGGAGGGGTGGGGGAGGCCCTGGGAGTCAAGATACATTATTTAAATCTAGTCAAGTAGGTCTAGGGCCTACATGTTTTGAGATAGATGAGAAATCCTAACTGGAGCTAGATCTAAGGCAAATGTAGATTTAGATCTTTTAATGAAAACTTTTCATGGCATGATATGAGGCTCAAATTATAGTGGCTGATTTAAACTCCAAAGCAAGTAATTATAAACCAAGATCTAAATGTTAGATAGTTATAATTTGTCCTTTTTTATTTTTATACGACCAGGTGGAGCCTAGTGAGAAGTTATAGACCTAATCGATATTGATCATATTCAGCTCTAATGCCCCGAATAGACAAATATAAAGAGAGCAGTGCTCAATATGTAAGCTAGAATATAGCCCTTTATGTATACTCTGATGATTAAAGCTTTTGTTTATGGTGCCTCAGTTGGGCCAGTAAGATGCAGAAAGCAATAACATTTGGGGAACACAGCTGTAGAAGAGCTACAGGTTATTCAATATCTTAGTCTGAGCACAAAAAAAAAAAAATTAACTAAATCAGTAAGAAAATAAAAAGCTTCACAATCCTGACTCTGTGTAAAATCACATTTTGTTTTATTTCAGAGGCAAGGGAGGGGGTCGTGTGTCAAAAATTATTCTGAGGGGAGGTTGGCATTACTCTAAGCCTGATTTGAGGTTGGCAGGTGTGGTAACTTTTATTTATTGCCCGCTTTCAAAACGTCAAATTGCATAGGTGCTCTGTTAACATCATTATTTCTATTATTAAACATCCCCCTGCAAATTCTCTGTGGATTTACCTCGGGCAGTGGAAACCAACTTTGGATTTTCTTTCAAAATCCTAGGTAGGAAATTTTAGGTTGAGATATTGCTGGGCACCCTGTGCCCGATATATCTTCTTCAAGGTCACGACAAAAGTAGATAATCATACCTTTTTTCTCTAGGAAAAAAAGAGTACACTTGATCTGTTGAAATAAGCCGAATATTAAACAGAGCCGAAAGCTACAGTGATTTGACAACTGAAAACAAAAGAGAAGATTATTTCATGGACTTAGAGAATGTATTAAATGTTTATGGGCCCACTTTACCAAAGACTATAGATTTGTGTTCTTCCTATGCAACATATCAGTTGCTCGATCTATAAACTATTAAACCCGTAGGAAATTCAAATGGAGCATCAGATTCAAACTGTTTGATTCTTCCGGTTTTCGTTCTTTCTATGATATCTTGTGAATAAGCAATAACTCTATACTAGACTACATTTCTGTTAACCCCTTTCTCTTGATTTGGTTTATCTTTCTTTGGATTTCATAGAATTGCATCTTTTTGTTCCTTCTTGCCAATTTCTCTTTCTTTTTCCCTGTCCCAAACAAACACTAGAGTGTGTTTATTGTCTAGATCAAGAAGAACAACCGTGACATACTTTCGTGACGCTTTGCTAATCATAGCTAGCTTAGTTAAAGACATTTCTGTGTTTGGTCTCATAATTTATCAATGGACCTCAGCAACAGCTTCATAGGACAACAGTCAAGCTAAGATATACAGTATATACATGCCTAGATCTGGTCTGGATGTAACCAAAATCACATCGTTCTGGAAATACATCTGCGACCGATGCTATGTAAGCTTTGTTCGGGTGGTCTAAATTTCGATTGTGCGGAGGTTTCACAATTTCTGACTACCCACATCTTTATCAGGATAACAAAATTTTATGCCATTGTTCTTTTAGGGTTCCACTATGGTCATTTTTGTCTAACATTGCCTTATTAAATAAGTACTGATTTGTGCCTTTTCAAACATTGCCAGCTCATCATTTCTTAAACCAGATTTTTTAACATGAAGTTTTTTCTCCATTTTTTAGTAAATATTGTTGTAGATATGTTAATAAATATTCATTTAAGTATGAAACAAGGTGGCATTTGTTCTAGATTACTTTACAGGATTTACAACCCTTTACATTCCTTTTTTTATTTGCAAGTGCTTTATAATTTCCACCATCCATTTGAAATAGTTTTTTTGTAATATCAATAACATGATTGCCTTTTTGTGAGCCTTTTGTTGGCCTAATGAGATTGATTTTTTTCTTATACCTCAGAAGAATTGAAATGAGAATTCTTGATGTAGTTGAATATTATTAAATATATACACTGTCATTGTACTCTCTGTGATACATTCATTGCAAAATACAAAGACAGACCAGACCACTGCTCACAATACAAAGACCACTTTGTGCATCAACATTTCACTACCCACATACTTCAGATATTTGTAGACACAGACAGAAGAAAACTACCCATGACAAACAAATGTTATAAATACTGACAACTAACCTGTGTGGCCTCTCCCCAAAGATTCACAAAATGAAGAAACTTTGGGAGCGAAAGTCGTCCCGCTGTCAATCTCAGATGGCTGGTGAAGGGGCAACCACTGTTACCACTCCATTTGAACCGCCAGATGCTGCGGTTCGACAGCAGGGCTTATTGAACACAGATTTTATGGTTGACATGGACATAAACATGACTTCTGAGAAATGTTTGGGTGAAAAGTCAAATGGTGACAGGGGGAAGGACGACATAGGGGTTGATGGTCAAAAGGAGACTGAGGGTCAAAGTTCAAAGGTGAGCTGTGCATGGCTGAATTTTTCCCCCTTTTTTCCTTCTTTGCTAAAATTTTTGGGCCTTGGTTTGTAAGTTTGCGGTGTTGGTTTTATTTCATTGGTCACTTTTTACTCATTTCTGATGCATATACTTTCACTCAAAATAATGTATCTTCCTGTATCTAATTCTTCTTTTTTTTTTAAGTTGTTCCTTCTTCACTGCAACATCTTAACTTTTAATGAAAATTTCAGTGCCATAACTGACCCTAAAAGCAATTTTTTCTTGCGAATTAAAAATACTATATACTAAATAATTTTTTTAGCCAATGAAAGATTGAATTTCCAAAACTAGTTACCCATTTTCCAAATTTTTTAAAAAGACTTAATGGTTATCCTCATAAAAAAGTCAAGCTGCAAGGCTTAAGTTGCTGGTTTATTTTTTTTAATATATGTTACTTTTTGTAATCGTAGTCAAGTCAACTGAAAAGGAATATGTAGTGGAAAAATGATTCCTAGCAAAATAAACTTATAATATACGCAAATACTTTGTGTTGGAAATTTATTCTTCATTTAGCGCTAGATGCTTTTTTTTAAGCATTTATCTGGTTTTTTTTTTTGTTGTTCAAAAAACTGATTTAACAATTTAAGTAATTCAAGTTTCAAAAGTGTGAATATACTTCCACAAATTGAAGCATCTTTGCATTGTGATATTATAACTTATTCATAAAAATTATCAACACTTGATAACAACTCCACTCCTTTAGAACTCAATTCTAAAATTTTAATATTTGTCTGAAAAGCTCCAACTTTCATGTAAGAAAAGAAAATTAAAAACCATATCTATGTCAGCTTTTATAGGTTTATCTAGTTGAACGGTAAGACCTAGAGACACATATAGTTCAGGTAGAATGATGAACATGGCACAAGTCCATGAGTGAAATTTGATATGAATGCTTTTACTTTAATTATTCTGTGTGAAAAATTTTTGTTTCATTCCTTCCCAAACTGCAGCATGGTTTTTATTTCTTTAATTTTTTTTTCACACCTGCTTAAGACAGCAAGAGGGTATGGCTTGTCTATTATTTTCCTTACTTTCTTCTATAGGAGTAGTGAGAAGGTCAAGGTCAATATAGCGTTTCTGTTATTATTTTCTTTGCTTCATTTTTTTTATACTTGCATGGAACAGCAATGCAAAACTTCATCAGGGTATAGCTTATATCTTATTGTTTTTCTTAGTTTTCTCTGTAATTCAAAGGTCTATAATTATCTTTCCTCTTTAACACCTGTACAATACAACAAAACAAAGTGCATAATTATCTTTCCACTTTAACATTTGTATTTCATAACAAAACAAAATCAAAGATTGTCTTTCCTCTTTAACACCCGCATAATACAACAAAACAAAATCCAAAATTGTCTTTTGTCTTTAACACTTTTATTTGACCACAAAACCAAAACCAAAATTGTTTTTCCTCTATAACACTTATATGACAACAAAAAACAAACTCCAAAATTGTTTTTTCCTCTTTAACACCTCTACGACTGTGTAACAAAGCTGTGTACTTGAATATGGTTTGTCTGTGGGTTTTTTTTTTTAATTCACTTTTACCTGCCTTACCTAAATGAGACAGCAAAATAAAGCTTTACATTAACATGTACTTTCTCAGATAATTTTTCTTAATTTCATCTTTTTCACCTTCGTTAGACAGCAAAAGAATGTCCATAAAGACATGTGTTGTCTGTTGTTATTTTCCTTCTTTCCTCTTTTACACTTTTATTATAGACAGGTAAGTTTCACTTAAGCCTTGCTCAAGGTTGAAGCAGGACAGTTCTGAAACTCCTCATTTGTTTGGTTATATTATCCAATTGCTCAATCAAAAAACAAAAAAAAAAATTTATTCTACTTAAGCATGAGCACATGTCTCACGGCAAGCAGAAAAGAAGAGTCTCAAAGATTAAGATTTCAACTGTTTTGTCAATAAACAGAGCTAGAGTATCTGCTACTACTTGGTACTTTATTAATTCCATAATTGTCTTTTCTCTTTACATTTTTATAACACAGTTACACAATGTTCTTTTTTTTTTCAGACTTGTATAACACAAAAAAGCAAAATCTCCATAATCGTCTTTCCTTTTACATTTGTATAACACAAAACAAATTTCTATAACTGCTTTTCTTCTTTCTCACCTATGTTAGACTTAAACCATGTTCTACAAGGATATCGTTTATGTTTTTTTTTTTTACCTTTCATCTTTTCAAACTTACATAGACAAAAGAACCAAGTTTCATAGGGATATGTCTTGTCTGGTTTTATTTTTCTTGCTTTCATCTTTTATACCTTTTTAAGCCAGAAAAGCAAAATTCCATATAGAACATGTCTTTTTAATTTCTTACTTTCGTCTTTTGCACTTTTATTCAACAAAGATAGAGATTAGAGTTTGAGATTAGGATGACTCAAAGTTGATGCAGAAATATTCTCGCATCCCATTTGATGTACTATCCAATAACTGGATCAAAAACAAAATGAAATCTATCTTTACTTAAGCTATTTACATGTTGTTGTTGTTTTTTTTAATGGCAAGCAGAAAAGAACAGTCTATGACAAAAGAGTTTAAAATAATAATATCCGTAAATACATGGTACTTTTAAAGAGTTAATTTTAATAATTTTTTGGTTATATTTTTTTCAGGTAGTGTGATTCCAAAAATCATTCTCGTATGCTCAAAAGAAGAGTTTATCTATTCAAGTTTTTAATTCATTTTTATTGGAATGGGAAAAAAATGTAGCCTTTTTATTTTATACTTTACAAAAAAATTAAGTCAATGAGATTAACAGAATAAATTTATAAATACCAAAACAGAACTATTTTTTTGTACATTGAACGCTGTTCAAGGAAGCATATTCCTGAAGAGATTTTTTTTTTTTTTGGTTGTAAACTCAAATTTGCCTTCCCTTCTATCAGGAGTTGGCAGATCCTAACCTGTTTCAGGCGGACTCAGACGTCCTTATGTACAAAGCCAGGGCATGCTTGGCTGTGTGGATTGCCTGGCTCAAGCACCATCGTGAAGACAAGCGGTTCATGACTGAGCTGGATAGCTTCAGGGTGGACAGAAATCTTCGCTTTCTTACAAAAGTTGCTGACCTTGCGGTTTTGTGCCACCAGGTAGAGATGGAAACCACTTGCACTGGCAGAGATTGTCCATTGGGTTTGGTCTAACAATTACTGAATGTTGATCTTTGCGAGATTTCTTAGGAGTATTTTTTTCTTTTTTTCTTTTTTTATATTTTTTTTGATACCTTCAAGATGTGACATAGTTGAAATTTTCTTCTATTGCAGGGTTCTCATGCATACTGTAGAACTTGTGATAAATTAAAGAATTTGAGAAAGCTAGCATGGTCTTATTAAAAATTAGTATTTTCCATTTACCTGATCTTGCCCCCCCAAAAAAAATTTCAAAATTTTGGAAATTGCTTCTACTTATGTAAGAAAAACCTGAGTTTGGAAATTGTTTCTTTATAACTTAGACTTTGTAAATTGATTCTGTATACCTTAGTTAGCCCTTTAGAATTGTGACATTGCTTCTAAAAGCCTTAAATGTAGAGATCATTTTTAATATACCTTAGAAAGATCTTGAGATTTACAATTTCCCAATCTAACAGTCTTGGCTTTATCTCAGCTAGGATCGTTGTGGCATGTAAACACTATTTTAGCCTCAATGTATCCTTTTGATGTGAAACTGGTCTTAATGCTAGACTCAAGCCCTAAAGAAATGATAGTGAATTTGAATGGTTTTCCACAAAAAATAATAAAAAGAAAACAAGATAAAAACTGGACAATTTGACATTTTATTGAGTCTGAACTTTTGCATGATATTCTCCCCCTTTTTTTCCCCACCCAAAAAAAAAAAATATCCATACTTTATGTGCCAGACAGAGTTGTCAAAGGTGGTTATATCTGGTATTGATTTCATGTGATATACCTATGGCTCTTTATTTTGATCCCTTACATATCATAGATGTACTTTAGAGAATCCATTCTCACAGATTAGGAACCATTTGATTGTGTGGCACATATCTCAGTGCCTTCTTGTGGTTTTATTTCACAACTGTTATTTTTGCAGGACTTGGTTATTAAGATTCAGTCATGAAAATGCATTTTGAGTAATAATATGTGATATATTGTTTATCATTTTGGTCAGCAGCCCTATGAAAAAAACCCCCACCGCTCTCTCTCTCTCTCTCTCTCTCTCTCTCTCTCTCTCTCTCTCTCTCTCTCTCTCTCTCTCTCTCTCTCTCTCTCTCTCTCTCTCTCTCTCTCTCTCTCTCTCTCTCTCTCTCTCTCTCTCTCTCTCTCTCTCTCTCTCTCTCTCTCTCTCTCTCTCTCTCGAGTTTACCCAATTATTTCAAAACTAAAAAATTCCATAAAATGTTGAACTTTCTCATATCATCCTATCTAGGTGAAGCCAGCAGTGGAGGCCCTGTGCGAGGCACGCACATTTGCTGTAAAGTTTGACAAAACAGACATGGTGGATCGTGTGACAGGAACTCTGATTTATACCCTGGTCCAGTTTGGACTGCCACTCAACATCCCACCGTTGCCAGCGGAGCGGCGACAGACAGCTGTCTCTGGCAGCGGGGATAGTGTTGGAGGAGCTCACAGTACTACTGATAACACTGAGGAGGAGTATGGTAACATGGCTTGTGAGGATGGTGAAAGTGGATACAATGGAAGGCTTTCTGCAGATGATGTATGGTCTTTAGAGCAGCTTGGATTTGAGTCTGATTGTCATGTTCTGCAGCTTTCGTCTGTTGCATTTCACTATCTAAGAACGGGACAGGTAAGATAGAAGATACTCTACAGCTGTTGTTGCTCAGTTACAATTGTTGATACTCCTTGTCTTTCTACAACAGCATGTACCACCTTTTCCTCTATTATCCTAATATTACTGCAGTTAGTGTCTGCATCTATAATTGCTGCTAATGCTATCACTCCTCTATAAGTACTACTAATTTGCAACCAATCATAGTCATTTTCATTCTGTAGCTCTATTATTTCATTATTTGATTTTTATGTCAGACAAAGGGGTTGGCAAATTACAATGTTTTCTATTTTGTAATGAAAAAGCAAGATTTGAAGCATCACAGGACCACTGGATATGAGTTTTTTTGTTTTGCCAGATGTTGAAAATTTCAGATGTAGTACAAGGCACTTTTGTTTAAAATTACTTGGATCAAACTGTCTTATATTTTTATAAAGGCCTACTGTTCAATCAAAGTATAACATTTTGGAAACACTCACTTTGATTTTTCGTTAGTGTTTATTGTCACGAAGCATAAATTATGCAAGAACTTTTGATTTGCCTTGAAATTTATGACCCTCTCACTCTTAATCAAACTCTTGAGCTATTACTACCAGACTGAAGAGCCTTGTTACTTATGCTTTAATGAACACGATATATCAAGGGAAAAATTGATTACAATCGAATGCCTCTTTACCTACACAGGCCTCAAAATTCTTGAACTTGCGAACTTGCATCCTGGAACGGGTTGAACGCCTCAGATCCAATGGGCCCCTGACTCCCAACTGCACTCTTGCTTTGTGCATCATACACAGACTGACAGCAGAGTTCTTCTCTTCTCCAGCCTGCCAAGAATTTCGAAGCAAAACTGTGGACGGCAACAAAGATTGGGGTCAGTATTTAGCAAGGATACCATTTTTTTTATATTTTTAAATATTTACAATTTTTTTGTAACATGGCTGCAAATTTACTGCTTTAAGAATTACTTTGCGTTCCATCTTTCATCCTATTTTGTAGCCTTTGTTGTCATTAGAGAAACAGAAAGTTATTGAATTTTTTATTTTAAAAAATTCAAATACTAAACAAATATTAGGTATTGAGATCTAAATTACATGTATGATTAAATCAAATTGCTGCTTTAACTTTTAAAAACCGATCACATGTAAATTAGGGCTGAAAAGTTAGTAAAGTGCATTGTGATGGCCTATTTGCACCCAAAGTTAAATTTTTTCAGATCCCCCATAGAAAGGTCTGTTTTGATCTGTTCCTCCTTCATTCCGAAAAATCTTTCTTAGCCCTATATTTATAGATCTCATTGGTGAAATAAGCTGTACCTAGTTTAGGGACTTTAGAAAATGACAATCAACTTCTTGACAAGGGTTTTCAACAAGTTTTGTAAATTCAGTTTAGTTTGTAATTGATAAAGAAAATTCACCTTGTATTTGCCACCTTTTCCGAGCTTTTAAAAAATATGCGATAACTTGTGTGATCCTTAGTAGTAACAGCACTCAAGGATTTTTTTAAAAGGCAAAGAAAATAAAACAGGCTTTGTAATACAAAAAAAGCATGAGAGTAGTAAATAAAACCTCCCAGTCCTTGTACGCCCAGCAGTCATTACAAAGATTTGAAAAGGTTAATAAAAGGCAAGGGCTGAGGGCATTGGCTGGATGCTACAACAAATTAACTCTATAATCTGTTTGGATGCTATTGGCCTATCCTAAGGCTTGAATGATACTGATAAAAGCAATCAACAGGGACAGTAGTCCCTATTTTGAAATAAATTAGAAATATATAATTGTGTGAAATATGCTTATTCATGCATTTCATTCTAAATCAAACTAAACTAATGTAATCATGAAGAAAAAAATGCCAAATAAATAAATAAATTATCATTAAGAAATATAAGAACTATGAAAAGTGGCCTATCATTGCAAAAAATCTATGCTTGATCAATACTCCAAGTTAAAAAAAAATGCTCTCAATCAAGTGTGGTCATGACAGAATTGTTTGTTTCTGTATTTCTGACACAGATGCTCAGTCTGATCCATACCCTCTCGAGTCTGGCAGTGATTCTATGAAATACATCTTGACTGTCGGAGCTTTCTATCTCGGCGATAACTTCAAAGATGCCAAGAGAGGTTTGCTGCAACCATTTATTTTCTATGCCATGGAACTGTCAGAGAAAGAATATTGTCATCTTTTGGATAAGAAAAAAAAATTGACCACCCAAAAGCCAACAGGTTTTGTAAACAAACATCAAGGTTGCTGTAAAGATTGTCTTTGACACAAGAATTTGATGTTGATCAATTGAATGAGATAATGTGCAAGATACACCTGCAAAGGTTGGGTCAACAGCAAAAAGAGAAAAGAGTTTGTTTCAAGATGAAATACATGTCTTCATAGTGTTATATCAGTAAAAAAATGCTTTTAATTTGTGTAGGTACTGTCATTGTCTTAATGTCACTTTAAGGTTCTCAGACATTTTGGGATCAAGATAACTTTTTCTCATTAGCATCAGTGTTCTTGAAATTCAGTAAAATTATTTTTTTTTCTTTTTTAATCTTGTGTATTTTGATCAGTTGTTGTCAGTTCACAATTTCTTCTTGCCATATATATCAAATGTCAAAAATTTTCTTTTTTTTTTTTTTTATTTACATGATTACTTTTTTCAACTAGTCCAAATGAACTTCAGTTTAACATGATAGCATAAAATGTATAAAATGGAATGTTCATTTTCATTTTTGTTGTACAAAACCTAAGATGCTGTATTCAATTCCAGGTGTGAGCCCCGAAACATGGCGTCTCGTCAATGAATACTTGACTACGCTGAAGCTTCAAGGAGAGCTGTACACGCAAGTCGGTAACATGAAATACGCCCGCACAATCATGTACGAGGGCTTGAAAGTTTCCATGTCATGCCTGCTCAGCACCTGGTGAGGAAAGCTCCCTTTGGTTATGAAGAGCTTTTAACTTAAAAAGACTTAGAAACATTTTAGAACCATTAAGAAATTTGAAACTAAATTGCTTGTAAATTATTGTGGTTGGTGTCAGCACTTTCCATAACATTGTCATCGGAATATAATCACCTCTAAACCTTAAACTTATGGCAGCTTTATTTGTGGTTTTTAGCCTTCTCATTCCTGATAACCAGTACCAATTTCAGTATTTTAGTTCTGAAATGGTATACAGAGTCTAAAGTACTTAAGAAAATCTTCAACAAACTGAAAGGATATTTTTACATCAAAAACTATGATTCTTTACTTGCATGTGAAAAATTGAAAGAACTTTTTATTTCATGTTGGTGGTCCAGCCGCATCCTAAGAGAATCAGCATTTTAAAGCTACCACTGGTTAGTTGAGCAGGGGAATGTCATTGCTTACTTTCGTCTCACAGGCAATGACTCCAATCTCATAGGCTTACAGACTGCCAGTCCCACTTAGCCTGCTAAGCATAACAATAGTACAAAAGATTGTGTCCCACCACCAGATAGTCTAAGACAGGATTCAAATCCAGAATCTCTGAATTGTAGCTCAAGGCTCTATAGACTGAGCTACGTTGCCAAAAATAAAAAAAAAGATTATTAAATATTAACATACACTTCATATCTATTAACTTTCTTGATATGAGGGAAACTTTTCTAAGGAATTGATGCTCCAGGTTAACACGATGTAATATTTTTTATCAGCATAGCGGTGTCACCTGTGTATGTTTTACATCTTAGAATATCAAATCGTGGAAAGTACCAACATGATATATATGTCAAATATACAGTAACAAATGACGATGCTGTGTTTTGTTTGTTGGTAGCTTGTGTTATGAAAAACAGATACGTATTTATGCTAATTTTTTTTGCCTTATCTTTGTTTCAGGACAACCATTTTCTTGAGCAGATTAACAGAGATTGCCATGGAATATTATGATCTGGACACTGGGCCGCATCTACTTATTATGGTCAGTGAAACATGATTAGCTCAGTGTCCTGCATGAATAGTGGAAAATTGTGATGTTTAATCAGTGCAAGAAATCTGTTCCATAAAACATTTCCTATTTTTGCCATTTATGAAAGCCTCCAATCATGCTTTTGAAAATATAGTAGCATGGGGCTACGGAAACTTTAAAATGGTAAACATTTTGTAAGATGATCCATTTTCTGTAAAAATTATATTTCAGGTTTTTCGTTTTTTTTTTTTTTAATACAGTAGCTTTGAGGTGAATAATTCTTTGACCTTCTAACTTAATTCAATCTCTCCGATTAGCAAAGTGCAGCGGTGATCCTAGCGTACAGGTGCAGGCGGATGGGTATAACTAGAGAATGTTTGGATGAGGATGACCTCTGCCACTGTGTGAAGAAGTCTTTCACTCAGACAAGCATGGACAAGGTTGTTGATTGCCTCCAGAAGATCCATGCCAAGGAGAGCTCAGGTGGCAGAAGCTTTGGGCCGTGTACTTGCTGTCTGGATGGAGATGGTGAGTTGGTTCAGGCTTGTTTAATAGAGAGAAGGGAGCCTTACTGTTTGGTGGTATACAAAATTTATCAAGGATTTTCATGGATTTAGGATTGATTTAGCAACAATTAAAAAAAAGGAACTGTTTATGAAAGGCTGACCTCTGGAGATGAGGTATGATTTCACTTGAAGGGTGTGCGCCTGCTTAAAATTATTTCAGTGCCTTTTAGTTGTTGTTTTTTCCTCTGGGTCTGGGGCATTTCTACCTGGCAAATATTTTTTATCTTCAACTCCACAGCTTAACTTTTGTGTGTGTTTCTTAATTGTAATAAAAATTCAATTAGCTGGAAAAAACTGAACTTAAGATCTTACAGCAACAAATTTTGATTTGAGCATTATGTGTGGTTTCCAAAATCATATTTCAAATTCAATCTATATTAGTTCAATTAAAGAACAGTCTGTATTCGCATAACTTTTTTTCTCTATCTCCTTTCTTATTGTATTCACAGCTACCAAACTGAAGCAAAACCTCTCGCTAATCCCTCAAAATTCTCAGCTGATGGACGAGAAAAATCCAACAAGACAAATGTTGATTGAGTTTGAAAACTTCGGGCCGATTTCATATCGTATCGAAGATGGTCATATTGTATTGCAAGTTAAATGTAAAGAAGGAGAAAAGCAGGAAAAGCAAGTCGTGGATGGTTTATTCAAAACCTTGTCAGACTTGGACGTTGTGAAAGTGTCAGAGAGGATTGCTCGCCTCATGTTAGATTCAGAGCGGTGTGACCTGTGTTACCAACCAGAGATGGCCGAGGCCAGAGTCAGGCTGCTCCTCTGCCATGGCGAGGTGAATGGGGTTTTTGATTGGTTGATTCATAAAAAATTTTATTTGTTAATTGAGCAATATTGACCTTGTTTCTCACCACCAAGGATAGATGAGGTGAAGATCTGATCTTTTCAGCAGTGCTCTGCCTAAAAGCTCAGATATCATCACGTTATAGATGGGATAAAATTCATCATTTAATCATCTGGCTATAATGAGTATAAAATAAGTTTCTTTTTTTTTTTACTTTATGAGGTGATTGAGCATTACTGTGATAAATACTTAAAAAAAAAACGTGACATTTTATTTTAAGGAATTGTAGTAAATATAACAAAAAAATTTGTCCCTTTCCCTGCTTGTGCCACTAAATAGTTTTTGAAGTTTTTTCTTAACATTATATTTCTGCAACTTCTCTTCATCTAGACATTCAATTTTTTTCTCTCACATATTTAAGGCCTCTGATTTGAAAGGTTAAAGAGTAGTCATGTGTACAGAAGACCATGTGGATATATGTTCAAAGGTTAAATGCTTGTCATTTTAACTAAAAGTTAATAAATTTTGCTATATTTTCTTCTTTTTATTCAGGTATGCTACAAAGAGTTTGAAACTAAAGCACAAGCTCTTCAATGCTTTCATTTTGCTTATTGTGGAGCCAGTCGCCCTGTTGAGAGCTCCATACGTGAGAGGATGGCCAACAAAGCGCTGTGTGAGGCCCAGCTGTCTCATCTCTCAGTAACGACTGGCAGCTACAGGATGAGAAAGGGAGAGATTTTGTTACATAGAGTGCATGCCCAACTGTCTCATGTTTGGCCTCGTATGTCAAAACCTGAACATATTGATGGCTTACACAAAGAAGCCCAGAACTTCGGAGGTGAAGCCGGCTCCCATATCCTGGAGGCTATGGCAGCGCTGAATAGGGCTCATTCACACCATCTCGCTGCACGGCGCCTCTTATATAAAACACCCGTCTATTACAAAAATGGAGAAGCAATCACAAAAGAAGAAGCTATTAATGACAACATAGAAGAGGCCTTAGGAAAATTAATGGCTTCGTGGATGGTTACACTCTCACACCACAATTTGTCTTTTTCTCCCGAGAAACTTAGTGCCTTGGGCAATCAGTTTGATGGTGTTGAAATGGCTTCAGGTTCTTTCAGCCAGTACAACGTAGGGATACAGGAACTCTTGAAATCTGTTGCAAAATGGGCTTTCATGGTCAACCGTTTCCTTTCTTTACTGCAAACTGCAAGCCTTTCAAATGACAATGTTGTACCAACAATTTACAATGCCTGGAAAGGGAACTCTGCATCGCAGCAGGGAGAAAAAATGGCAGGGAAAGGTGTATGGTCCCCTCCTGAGCAGAGAAATGTTAGAAAAGTGAAAAGTACACCAGCTACCTCAAAGAAGAGTGCTCTTGGAAATTCCAAGAAATTAAACTTTGATGAGGAAAAGGAAATTAGCACACACAATAGTGGAAGCTGCGTTTTGCCATTGGTGGAACAACTGAGTTTCCTAAGTCTTGAGGGAAGCACAGTGCACGATAAGATGACGGAGGCACGGCCACGTGACACCTCTTTTGTCACAAGTTGTGAAGCAGGCATGAGAATGGACCAGAATTCTAAACTGAAGAACATTAGCCGTGTGAGGAGAAAATGTATAGGCGCATGCATGAAGCAAGAAATGAAGGCCATCAAGAGATCCTCATCATCATCAAGCACTGCAGACGGAGCTGAGTCCCCCATTTATTTCCTTGGAGAGCTTATGGAGAGAATTGAAGAGGGAGCAAAATCAAAAGAGAAAATTGGAGAGGACAATAGCTTTGGCAATAGGTCTGCTCCTCTTTGCTCCAGAGGAGAAAGGAAAAAGTTAGGGGCAGACATAAAGACTGGAGATCTCAAGAGTGTACAGAAGAAAACAGGTGTGGCACTTAAAAATGATGATACATTTAAAAGAAAACCAGGCAGGCCGAGCAGATATAGAGGAAGGCAACAGGTGGGTGAGAATAAAGAAAATGCTGAGGGGTTGTTAAGCACATTAGCTGAGCTGTCTAGGAATGCAGGAGAAGAAGTTGACAGTGGTCTGGCAAATGTTGTAAAAGGTAAAGCATCTGTGCTTGAGAGAAGTTTAGCTCGGCCAAGGAGGGTTCTACGAAAGGACAAGGCTTCGCCTGAATGCTCAAGATATGTAAATAAAAGTTTGGATGATGAATGTCTCACGACTCCAGACGTTGGTTGTATGACGAAGGATGTGTTTGACAGATTGGCCTTGAGTCCAGACTTTGACAGCAGCCCCGGTCTATCAAATCATGGCAGAGTAAGGAGTTATCTCTCTTGTGCTCAGCCTGTGTTATCAGAGCCTGTTACAAATTCGTTACCAGATGCTTCATGTAGCAGTTTCTCCCCTTCCCTCTCTTCACAACTGGAGCAAAGCTCAGAGCTGTTCTACTCATTCACAGGGGACGATTGTCGGAATGGGCAACCAGACTCAAGTGTGGGATTACTATCACCAATAGAAATACCTCGTGGACGCCCACAAAGAACAAAAAGAGCTACACAGAAAATATCTTCAGGACAAGTTGGGGAAGATGAACAGAGTGTGAGAACGCCTTCACCTTTGAGTAAGAGTAATAAAGAAGAGGGCGAGAAAGAGAATGTGATTCAGTGCACTCCTGAAAGAGAGATTGGCAAAAGCCCTTTTCCGTTGTTAACACCAAAGACAAAAGCAAAGTCCAAATTGTCTTTGAAAAAATCCAAAGATCAGCCATCCCAGACGGTAACAAAGAGGAGAGCTTTGAAGTCAAGAGAGGACTCGGACAATATTCTTTCCAATGAAACAGGCGAGAATGCTACATCAAAACTTTCCACAAGCGCCAAGGCTAGAACTATGGGTACATCGCAGAAGAAAGCTGCACAGCACAAAGAAGGTGGTAAAAAATCTGAACCTGAAAACAAGGTCCCTGAGGTGGAGGAGGAGGCAGTTAAAAGAAAAATCAGCAGAAAGCCCAGAAGGGGAGTGACTAGAGGCAAAACTGCCTGCACTGGGTCAAGGGGGGAAGACTCTCTCACATCTCTCAAGGGAAAGAACATAGACACTACTGGAGGCGATCTCATGAAATCTCCTTGCAAGAGACATTCGGAGGATCACAACGAGTCCCTCGGGGTTGTGTCTGACAAAAGCCCTCGCAAAGAAAGCACACCACAAACCATTGAGTCTGCAATTGCTCAGAAAAATTTGGAACGGATTAAAGAGCAAAGCAATCCTGAGTATAGCCAGACTAAAGATGGACACCTCTCTACCAAGCAGCGCGTAATAAAGCCGTTCAGTCTGACCGTTAAGCACGGTTCTGGTGATGCTTTGAGTCCAAAAGGCAAAGATGAAGCACTGAAGAAGGAGCTTGATGAAATAGAAGACGAGTCTTTGGTTGTGGAGAATGATAGTGAGATGAAGAATGGTGCAGCATCGAAATCAGACACAAAGAAGGACTCTGAAGAGACAGTTGGGTGTATCTATAGTGAAGACACTCCATCCCTTGCAGGGACACATGCATCGGCTCCTGCAGCAGCCACCTCATCTGACCGAGCACCCCCTAGTGCCCTCGAAGCACGCATTGAATCAGTGTTTGCAGCAGCTTCTACAGAGCCAGACCCTGAGCCCATGTGTGACTGTGAGAATTGTCTTTGTTACGACTCTCCTCTTGATGTTCTAAAGAAATTGTTTCCAACCATAGAAAACTTCGAGTTGAACCCTGGCAAGTTTTATTAATATCATGGTTTCATAATTTTATGAAATTTTCATGGGTTTTAATACTGCAGACATTGCTTTTTTTTGCTCAATGTGCCTCATATCTCTTGCTCTCTCTTTTTCTCTAATCTGTAAGTATATCTGTCTGTCTCTGTCTCTCTCTCTCTCTCTCTCTCTCTCTCTCTCTCTCTCTCTCTCTCTCTCTCTGTCTCTGACTGTATGTAAAATTAATATATATATATCTCTCTCTCTCTCTCTCTCTCTCTCTCTCTCTCTCTCTCTCTCTCTCTCTCTCTCTCTCTCTCTCTCTCTCTCTCTCTCTCTCTCCCTCTCCTCAGTGAGGTCTCTCTGTCATCTCTTTTTCTCTTCTTTTCCTTCCTGATTGGAATCCTATCATCTATTGAAAATACAATAGTGAGAATATTTTATGTATTATATTGTTAATGGACTTGCAAAGAGGATTAATTTCTGCGATTGAAAATCATTTGCTGAAGTTTGTGAAATTAATGCATTTTTTTTTACCACTGCAATAATCAGTTTATTTCGTCATCCTGAAAAAAAAAATACTTTCAATTTTTCCTGTCTACTCAACAAAATTTTCTGCAATACATTACCAATACCAGGGTGTGCTTTTTTGTATTTTTCTGCAATTAATTTTTTTATGATGGTCTTTTTTTTCAGATTCCCATAAAACAAATGAGCGTTTGTTGGAAAAAGCTATGCTACTGACACATCATTTCCCTCCATCGTTTCTGTATGGGCAACTCTGCAGAGCTATGGCAATGCTAATATGGGAAGAGGCCTTATTCACAGGTTCTTATCTTCTTTTGTTTTCCTTTTTCTAGGATGAAGAATAATCACTTAATAGAGTCACATGTGCTTTTCCCCCTCACTGTCAATATAATTTATTTCATGAAAGTTCTGTGAGCTTTATGGCTTTATGAGGACAATGTTAAACGAATATCTTTAATCACCTTTCAGTAATCTGCATGATACCAAGTTCTAAAAACAAATTCTTTTTTTATTCTGAGTGATATAATAAATTCTCTCTCCACAAAAACAATTTTTATATGATAACAAAGCATCTTTGAGTCTAGCAAACTTAAGCGAACATGGAATTCAGGTAAATAGAAAATAGATGATGGTTTTATCTCTTAACCTCTTAGAATCCGTCGAATAACGGATTTAATGGAAATCAACTAAAAACTGTGTGGGTAGTGACCGTATATGGCATCTTCTCCCTAGAAATGACTTATGGTATGAGAAGCGCAACTCTGAAATTTTACTCTTTAAATTAATGGATATTCATCCAAATTGGACACAATTTATTTTACATCTTTTTTTATCTTGGGAAAGAATTGTTTCCCTTTGGTTCTCTTCATTTGGATTCAGAATCACTGGAAAAAAAAACAACAAAACCCATGAATTGTATAGAGTGCAAGCAAATGTCAAGACTTTATTAAGTAGGGATGAAAATAAGGGAATCTCGAGGGACTAAGTAAATTTATGTAAATACTTGTAGACTCAGAAATCACTCATACCTAATACTCAGAGACTGCCTGAAATTATTTACCAAACTCCTGTTTTATATTTTTTTTCAATTCATACATGACAGATACAGTTGTAAATTTTAATATTGCTTTTATTTAACCTTACAGTTCTTTTAATCCAAATCTCATTTTGGTGCTCGCCCCTCCCCAACAGGTTCCCATTCTCAGTCTAACCACACACATATAGCTGCGTACCTGACATCCTCAATGAACCTGACATTCCAACACATGCTCACCAAGAACCTGCGTGCAAAGCTCAGGTGAGTCAACACCCCCTCTTTACACTGGACTCTTGGCAGATTGAGTTCAGCTTTTCACATTTGCTTCTAGCTTTGCCTGTATTCTGAATTTCTGTGCTGTGCAAAATATGACTGCCTTGCGATAAGGTCAAAAGCAAAATTGAAAGTCATTATGAAGTGATAAATCAATGTGTCAATTTTGAGTAGGATGCATAAGATGGTATTGATGAACTCTTTCAAATTATATTTTTACATCATATTTTATATTATACAACCTGAAGCTCTTTATGGATTCATAACAACTTTGTAGATTCATGCAACACTGATGTAGAGGGAATTGATTTGCATCAAAATTAAAAATATATCTGTAATTTTCTTTTTGCTAACTTGCTCACTATGGTCATTCATTACGTGAAAAAGGTTTTAGAATGCACAGAAAAACTGACTAAATTTTTTTAAAACCAGAATTGATATAAACTCATTGAGTTTTCAGATGTAAGTACCCTAGTGTTTAAAAAAAGCATGGAAACAATTTCTTGAGCTGAGCATTAATTGTATTGTAAACCTCTTATTTTCTCGTCAAATTGCAATTTTTTTTGTATAATGAAGAAAAACCCAGAAGGAATCTTCGAAGCGAGACCATGTCCGGATAGGGTCAACTGGGTCGGGGCCGAGAGAGATGGAGACCGAGGCTGAGCCTGGCAGTGATGAGGAGTGGGTAGGAGATGATCAGGAGAAAAATCGGATGGCTACAGCTCTTGACAAGATTGTGTTTGGGAAGAAAACAACCGAAACCTTCAAGTCTTTCTTGAAAGATTTGCCCCCTGGTTTGTTCTTGATGATTACATTGTTTATTTGTTTATTCCTATTTTTCTTTCTTCTTTTTTTTTTTGAGTATCCACACAATGGAAATGATATGAAGTTAGATTTAAAAAAAAATGCTTCAAATATAAGAATGAAGTAGAGTTCATCAAAGAGTTTTCAACTCTTTTGCACAGTTTGATCAAGCCCTAGTGTGAACAAAAATATTTAGGAATATTTATTTATATGGTTTGACACTAAATATATTTTGCCCATTCTTGATACAAATATATATATAGGGCTATATCTGAAAACTTGTATGAGACACGATGGAAAGGGATCGATATTTTCTATCCCTTTCACTTTGAGATTGTCTCCAAGAGCCGTGCAGGCTTGTGATCTGGCTGAAAATGAAATGTATTGGCCTGCATTAATCGGTTAGTTATATACATAATATGGCAAATGCACTAACTTCTATCATATCTACAAGAGAATGTAAAGATGGCACTATTTTACTCTGTATGATGGTTTCTGAAGAAAAGAATTGTTTGTTAAAATTTGGATGAGCAGTCAGACACCTGATGCTGCTTTGCAGTGCTAAATGATAATTTCTCAGCTGCCAATCTTCCACTTATGTCGCCATTGATCCTGTGAGGGTTTATGTTGCGTTAAACAAAACAGAATTTTTAGCACCTGTGTCCATCGGTTGAGAGGGGTATTAGCCTCTATGTGTTCATTGCTTGAAAAAGATATATATCTTTACTGGCTTGAGCTCAAAACAATTGGGAGGGAGTGGGGGTGACTTGAGGCTGAAAAAATCTCATGTTTCCTCATGAAGTTGATTCTGTTTTCAAATAGAATTCGAAGCTCGGAGTGAAAGCGAAGACAGAGGATGTAGCTGCAAATCTAGATCGCAATTCAATTTTCAGTTTGAGAAAATAATGATCCTCAAACTAGACTCAAACTTTTACAAAGATAACTAGTGGACACTGATTAGTTGGAACTGGCTGCGGATCTGGTACAAACAGTGCCTGCCACTTATCTTTGTTTAAAGCTGATCATAATACATGCATAAATATTAATAATTATTGAACTGAAAGCAAATAAAGCTTCCTCAAAGCAAGAGAAAAGAGGAAATAAAATTAAAAAACTTACTGCACCTCAGGTATATTTTTATCTCAACTGAAGGCGGAAGATGTATCCATTTCAAATGGTGATAGAATGATAACAATTGTATTTTGTGAACAATTAAATTCTGATAGTGGCTGTAACATTAAATTTTTTGAACTACCTGTTTTCCTGTTAAATGTTCATTGTTACCTCTGGAATAAAAGTTTAGATGAATTTTTCAATTGCTCTTTAAATTGCAGATTACACTGTGGTGCAACTGTCTGTGGTAGATCTTGATCCCTTGAAACCAGAGGATAGTGGCGGTCAGGTTTTTGTGACACGTTTCACCTCTGACCTCTCGCCAGTTACGGTGGGAATTCCTCTCACCAGGATGAAGCTTGTGAGTTCTCAGATTTGTTTAGTTTTGGTCGTTATGTCTCTCTCTCTGTCTGTCGCTCTGCCTCTTTGCTTTATGTGTTCAGAGATGTTAATATATACATAAATGACCAGACAAAGACTTTGATCTATACAATAAGTTTAAGCTGAACTTTAAGTGTTCAAGCTATAACAAACATTCAATACATTTCTTAGCTCTGCTAGTATTTCTCCTTATATGAGACTCATGAAGACTTAGATGTTTAACCATTGTGAACTCAGTACACTTATACAATTGGAGCATTTGTTTTAGATTTTAGTCGTTATGTATTAAGACTTAGCCTTGTCCAAGACAGGAAAATTAAAAACATTCACAATTTTTTTTTTGTCCACTACAGTTTCGCAGTGCTTTGAATATGTTTGACAACTTTGTCGTGATGGGTGAATATCAATCTTGTGATGAATACTGGTCTAAACGTTACAAGTCAGATGCTAATTTGAGGGTATGTATCATTGTTTGTGAGAATTTGATTTTGCTTTTTTTTTCAATGTTTGAAAGTATGCCTAGATCTCCCCCTGCCAACTCAACTATGTATCTTGCCTCTCTGTACAGACATTTTTGCACAGTATTTGAAAAAAAAAACTTATCACAACAACAAAGAACCGTCTTGGGAAAAATGTGAAAGAATGTTTTTAAATCTAGGATTAAAATATGGCAAGCTTTGCTTGGTCAAAGTATTTTTTATATGGAGAAATGGTCAGGGTCAGGTATATTAATGGAATTGATTTGTGCAGTTTCTACATTTATTCTTACTTCTTACCTTTGCTTTGACCCAAAAAGAGTTGGCTATGGCTATTTTCAATAAGAAACAAAAACAAGTTGGTTATATTGGCACACAAAAAATTTATAGGTGCAACAGATAACAAGGAAAAAGGAAGTACTGTAAGAATTTTACTGCTGAATTTAACTCAGCTGTTGAACATTTTAGTACAAGAAATTCACAGTTTAGCAACTTGCTTTTATCATCTTTAGCTACAATTTGAAGAAAGGAGAAAGTTGCAATAATTTTTTTTACTATGGTGATACCCCTATATCTTTCATCATTTGTATTATTGTCCTAACTATAGAGAAATAAATTAATGTATTCACCGAACGCAGACTGTGATAGACTTTCTCCAGCTGTGTTTCTTGGGTTCTCACTCATGGCTGATGAACGGTCGTGTGCTGGAGTTACTGGAAAACGACACTCTAAGAAACTCTATAAATGAGGCTGCCCACAAGACAGTGAAGTATGTTGCGTATATGCTCGATGGCTATCAACTTGACCACAGCATAGTAAAGGTACATGCAAACTTAGCAATATGGAAGGCTTTTTTTGTTGAAGATTTTGGCTGATTTTTTAAAATTTTATTTTAATCTAATCATCTGCTGTTATATCTCCATTAAATATTTAATCAGTCAATGTCGTCTTCTATGCCGATTCCATCATTGCTATCACAAATAATTCTCGCCTTTTACCTGCCATAGCAATTCAGTCTACTGATATCATCAGTCATAACATATCTATCCTTTCCTGCTTATCTGTGACATCATTTACATTTTTTTTTAACTGCATCATCTATCATAACCCATACTCTTTCTATCATCTGCCATCACTGTGATTCACAACTCATTTTTTTGTGCATCATTTGCCATCTATCAGAGCTCCATTTCCTCTCTAACATCTACCATCACAATTCCTTTTCATCTTGTATGTAATAAGTTGAATTTAATTAGCCTTTTTTAGGGATATACTGTATCTGAATTTTCTACTCAGCTATTGATGGGTTGTATTCTTTCAAAACTCTTATTTAAAAGCTCTTAGATGGCCATTTGCTTCAAATGAATGCTGTAAATACTGAAATTTACATGCATCTTTATCTTCCTTTTACCTTCCCTGCTTCGTTAAATAGCCCAGCAAGGTTGAGGATTGTTTTTGTATTAAAATTATCATCTGTGTCATGTTAACATGATAGATGGAAGGTAAGATTTAAGCTCAATATGAATAAGTTTTGTATTTCATAAACATCATCTTCTGATATCTGTAAGAAAGGCCCTAAGAGTGCCACAGGAGATACACAACAGTGTAAAAGTTTGTCACACCTGCATGAGCAACCAGTCTAAACACACCAAAGTGCTAACCCTTTCCACCTGCAATACCTTCCAAGATTTAGGAGAGAACAATGTGATAGGAAGAATTTGAACTCATATCAAAGGAAAAAAGAAGATTCCGTTATGCCTTAAAATGTCACTTTTCTTTCTTTTTACAAAACAATTATTCGTATCTTTTCCATTTCAAAATTATTTCAGGCTCTGCTGGATTGCCTCTTGTTCGCAAGCGAGACGGAAATCAAGGAACTGCTGAACTGCATCTGGCCTCCTCCTATTGCCTGCGCCGTTACAGACTGCTTCCAGCATTTTCAAATGGAAATGTTGTCGTGTAACCGTTCTCTGTATTCTAAATTCAACAGAGAAGCATCATCGTCTGAGGTCAAAAGTGGTCTGCTGCGAGGTCCTGTGGTGCTTATCCTTGATAAAGTAAGGATATGTGCCCTTTTTTTTTCCATACAATTTTTTAAAATATTAGATGAGACAAAAAGTCTGACAACATATAGGAAAAAAAAATAGATAGGATGACTTGAACATGGAAAGAGGGACATTGGTAAAAACATTTTTGAAATGAGAACCTGAGGAATGATATTTAACTCCAAATCACAGTTGGCCTCTTGTGTTTAATTTTCTTTAGACTTGATTTTAAGGTCAAGATCAATGATGGCCAATTTTATACAGAATGCAACAGGGTTTACTCAAGTGAAACTGCATAAGAGCTCTGTATACAGTTTGAATCAAGTGCAGCTTAAACACTGAAGATTCTAATCAGGAATAAAGTGTCAGTTACTTCCTCTGTTTTAAGATATCCCAAATTTTTATGCATTTTTTTTGTATTTTGTCAAAATTCATTAGGCGCTGGCTCGGCTTCCTTGGGAAAGCATGAATGAACTGATGGACCAGACGGTAACCAGAGTTCCTTCCCTTGCCTCCCTCAAGGTTCTGCTGGAGATGCACAGTGACAAAGTTTCTGATCCGACAAACAATGGCGTTGACAAGAATGATGCTGTGGCTGTTGTAGACCCAGAGCAAAACCTTCAGAGTTCTGTGGAGTTCTTGATACCCCAGATTAAATTGTAAGTTATTATTGACATCTGTGTTAATTGTAATCAGTAATGTGGTCTCTGCTCTTATGTTAGAAGTGTGGGAATACAAAAACCATTTTCTATGAAAGGGTAATGGGTCAAGAATGTAATTCTCTAACATTGCTGAGATGGAGAGTAAGGGAGGGATCAGATAGTGGGTTATATGAGAGAACAGATCAGGTACTTATTTAATATCTTTATAATTTCTCTCTTCCAGCTTCTTGCCTATTTATTTGAATTGAAATTCTGTTTATTTCCCAGACTACGTGGTTGGACCTGCCTGTGTCAGAAACCACCAACCGTTTCTGATCTGAAAGCAATCCTCACCGAACATTCTCTTTATCTGTGAGTTCGGACATTGAAATCCAGGGCTGCCTACTGGAATTGACATTTCTAGAGGCTGTTGTAACTCTTGATTCATTTATGTTTTATAAAAATATTAAGGAGAAATTTGAACATTTAAGATAACATAAATTCAAGATAATAGTACCGAAGTTATTTATGAATCTGTATTGTACAATATTATTTAACTTATAATGAAATCTGTGTTGGCAAATGTAATTTATCTTACATCACTTAGACTTGTTCTTGATCAGCATTTAAATTTTTTTTTTGCTAATTTTTATACATATAATTTTTGCTTCTACCAAAAGTTTCAATTGTCCTCTAGTGGATTGACTCTAGCACCTCTTCATGAAAAACTTGAGACTTACGTTACATTTGTGAGGGAGCCAGGGATTTTCAGTCTTAAGTTGATTTTTTAAGCATACTAAGCTATTATACGTTTTCTGAAATGGCAAACATTTCTAAAGCGAGTGGCGTTTGCGGCTTCTTAAAATTGTTATTAGAAGCTGAGATATTGTCTTTCAAAGATTCATACCTACGGATACCCATTTTTGAGAACATAGCCTTTCAAGTTTTGGTTCTTTTTTTTTTTTTTCCTTTTTTTTTGACATTTCCACTCACAAAACGACTCCTGTATACCAATTAACACATGAAATCAAATGAGATGTGATTGTACAAGTGAGAGATCATTATTTATGTCTATTTCTTACATTTTTAGTGGTTTGTAGCCTTTTAAAAATCGTCAACATCCCTAGAATAAGCACTGTCTTGGTGTTTGCTTTATTGTACAATCACTTTCACTTGCAAGATCGCTAGTATGAGTATCATCAAAGTCAGAGTCAGAAGCACTGGGATCTGTCCCAAAACAATTATGAAGATGATCTGCGTAGTTCTGGTGTAGTGCATTGTCATCATCGACACATTAAATTTTTTTAATGTAGCATCAATCCTGCATCGCTCATTATGAACAGTGTCTCTAGATCTAGATGCGTCAGACACCATTGCTCTTGATTTCACAAGTGCTTTGACAAAACAAAGGTCATGCTGTCTGTTTTAAAGCAAATATAAATAATAAACTTATGGCAAATATAAATATATATAGTTTACAGTGTTATGAATAAAAACATTAAACGATTGTTTTAAAATGTTTTTTATTCACAGAGTATGAAGAAAAAATGTTATAGATTGCAGTTATGACCATAACTCCACATTGATCAAGAATCGACTTGATTCTTTTTTTTTTTTTGCTTTATGACGATGTTACTAGAAATTGGTAGTTGTGACCTACGACTGAAATTCCTCAGCTGCCTTACATTTTTTTAAACAGTTAAGAAACCAAGCCACAAATTTTGTTGCACAACGCATAAGCTCCTAAGTATTTTAGAGCCCTTTCAAGTTCAACTGAAAATTATTTTTTTTAAAATAAGACAATTTACGCTTGCCCTGATTGGTTTTCAATTTTATCCACAGTTACTGCGGACATGGCTGGGGTAGACAGTTTGTAGGGGGTGAAGATCTACAGATGTTTCGCGGTAAAGCTGCTGCGATCATCATGGGCTGTTATAGTAACAAGTTGGAATATAGGCCTCGTGTTGACAGTGATGGCGCCCCACTATACTTCCTCTTGGCTGGGTGGTAAATATTTATCTTTATTGTCTTGTGATAAAAATAGTTTTTATCATATTATATTGGCTGCCCTTTGGTTTAAATAATCTCAATGTCTTTTATTTAGGTTAGTGACACTTAATACCTCTAGAAATGTTACTTAATGTACGGGGTATGAATATGACTAACTTGACTTTTAAGATTGCCGCATCCTCGTCATTAGAGCAGGAAGCCTCAACAACTTCTATAAATTCATCTGGTAAGATTCAGCCACAAATTTTGATCCTGTGCATACAATCTTTGGATGGTCAAGTCCTCTTGTTTTTAAAAGTTACTTTGTGGAGGGCTTGGGAGGCTCCATTATTGAGTGCTATTGATAAAAACAGGTTAATCTAAACATCTTGTTCTAGTAAATAGGAATTTTTTTTTCCAATTGTCTTAAGGGATGTTGTGTAAAATGATTATTGTTACTTGTATTATGGGTGTGCAGTCTGATTGTATTTGTCTTTATTTTGGTTTTTCTTGATAAGAGACCCTTAGTTTAACTTGCTTTAACATTTTTTTTTGCTTTTTTTGGTTTTACATTTGACATGCGTATTGGATAATGGAGACTAACATTTTTTTCGATGTTGCTTATTTCCAGTCCTGCTGTGATGGGAAATCTGTGGCTGGTCACAGACAGAGACATTGACCGGTTGACGATGTCCATGGTGAACCAGTGGTTCAGTTCCTCAGAGCCTTCATCTCTCAGTCGATCACTGGCCAGGGCACGCTCCGCCTGCAAAATGATGGCACTCAATGGTTTCGCCCCTGTGATTTACGGGTTACCCCTACAGATGGTAAACAAAACTGCAGCCCCTCTGTCGCAAAAGAAATAGACAGTCAATGGAATGAAAACAGGGAATGTGAATACACGGAAGTAAGAAAGACCACATGTCTGCAGGTTTGAATAAGCCGCAGTTGTCAAAAAGAATTGCTTGATTGGTGTTTGAAATAATATTTCAGAAATTGCCAGTTTTATGATTTTAACGGGTAATTCTTTTTTTCTAGAAACATATGCTCAGATCTGTGTTTTGTGATGCGTGAATGTGATGGGTTTTTTTTTTAAATAAGAAACATAGTATCTTTACATCTTTGCTATCTTCTCTTTTGTATGAAAGTTATGTGTTCCTGATTCAGAGAGAGTATTAAATATGACTTTTACCATGAGCAAACTAAAGGGGTTTTGTATTTTGAATGACTTTTGCAATTGTTAATGGAGGTTATTAGAAGCTCAGTGAAATGTCAGCATTTTAAATGCTGAAAATGTTTTAAAAAATTATGATTTATTGGTTGTATTTTACCACCCATATTTGTTTCAGATCCTTGCTATAAGGTCAACTCTTTGGAGAGGCACAATTGGATTTATTGAGTTTTTTTTAATCATTTGCTCTTCCTGATTCATGTATTCTTTTTACATTTTATTTCTTCCTACTTCTACTTTTTTCTCTTCTTTCCTATTTTAACCCTTCTTCCTCTTCTCTTACTTCTTCACGTCGTCATTCTACTTCCTCTTTTTCTCCCCCCCCCCCACAGTCTTCCAAATATTTTGTGCTATTCACTATGTGCATGAAAATATCCTTTATACTAATTTTGTTCAAAATGATGGAAGTCAATCAGTGACACCAACAGCTTTCCTTTGCAACAATTTTCATTTGTATTTGTTTTGTTTTTATTTTTTTTTCACAAAATTTTTTCATGTGTTAATCTATTCATGATTTTGACAATTCTTTGTATGATATTTTTGCATTTTTACAAAGCCACAGATGATTTATATCGTGTTAATTTATATAATATAAAAGGCTTTTACTTTATAATAACCAAAAAATTTTTTAGGCCACTGTGGATGATACTTTGATTACTAGTATTCCGTTATTGATCAACATATGTTTTGGAGCAATATTTCATTTGTCATCTCAAATGATTCAAATAGATTTTTAAAAATGTACATTTCTAAGGTTGTTTACTTCATTTAAAGATCATTATTTATTTCTTGGAGCCTTCATCTCTCAAATGCTTGCATCCCAGGGGCACTCTGCTGTTGCAGGTTGATGGCCTTCAACCATTTCACCTCCTGTTATTAATGGTGAACAAAATTTCAGCCCCTCTGCTGCAATAGATTTAGACTGTCATTGGAATGAGAAGAGGGAATATTTAAACATTGACGCTAGAAACAACACATGCCTGAAGGTTCCAATAGGTTCGAGTATCTCAAAAGAATTGCTTGATTTACGATTGAAAAATGACAGCTGTATGACTTTAACGGGTAATTTTATTTTTTTTTTACAAATATCTGCTCAAATTAGCATTTTTTTATGTGTGTGATTTTTTGAGGGGCGGATACAAGAACGGTGAAATCTTTGATAATATTTGTTCTCTCTTTTCCTTTCTATGAAAGTTGTCTGCTCCTGATTGTAAGAAAATGTTAAAAATATGGTTTTTAACAGGAAGAAGATGGAGGAAATTCTAAGTTCAGCCTGCACAGTTGGCACTGGAGGTTAGAAGGAATTCAGCCAAGTTTAAGCATCTTTTCATGCTCAAACTGTTAAAAAAATGATTTATTGATTGTCTTGATTTTATTGATGAAACTATAATTCTGTTTTTCTTTGTCTGAATATCTTCCAACTATATTTTCCCACCCATATGTGTTTTAGATCCTCCCTACAAGATTAACTCTCTGGAGAGGTACAATTGGATTTATTGTGTTTTTTATCGTTCTCTCATCTTGATTCATATGTTTTATCTTTACACTTTGCTTCTCCTTATTTCTACTTTCCCTCTTCTTCTTCTTACTTTTTCCTCCTCCTCCGCCTCTTTCTTCTTCTCTTTCTTGTTCTTCTTCTTGCTTATATCTTCAAATATTTTGTACTATCCATCATGGGTATGTTTAGAAAATATGCTTGTTGCTAATGATTTTCAAAGTTATGAAAGTCAATCGAAGGCACCTATGGCATTTTTTTTATGACAATCTATAGCATTTAATTTCTTTTTTTATGTTCTTTGAGGAAATCTTCGAGGGATTTTGACAATTCTTCAAATATTTTTGTATCATGAATTGCTTGTGTATAAAGCTGCAGATTTATGCCATGTTTCAATATAAAGTGTAAAATGTTTTTATTTCAAGATAACCATATAATTTTTAGGCCGTTGCGGTTTGATTACAGGTATTCTTTTATTGATGAACATATGTTTTGCTGCAATATTTGATTTTTCCCGTCTCCATTGATTCATATATGTTATCACAAATATTTATTTTTGAGGTTGTTTACTTAGTTTAAAGATTATAGTTTATTTAAAATTCTCAGTTATGAAGTGCTAAATATTATTTATAAGATTGTCTTGAATATGCAACATAATTTGAAATTAAATGCTAAATTAGAACTTTTTTTATTATTACATGAAATTTATAGGTTTATCACCCTGTACAGCCAATCTGAAGAGTATATAAAACTGTTATAAAGTATCTTTTTAAATTTTTCACCGAATTTGTAACATGACTTAAAATTAAGTACAAAATTTAAAACTATGTGAATTGCAATTAATATATGTGTTTATGAATCTGTTATCAATGTCACCTTTATTAATAATTATTATTTTTTGAGTTTGTATAATAAATTTTTATCATTATTTCCTTTACTTTCTTTTCCTCATTGCTATTATATAGTTGTATTAAAAAATTAAGATCCCTTAATATCATGTAAAAAATAAATTTTTATTATAATGTGAAATGCTAAATAGATGCAGATGATTTTCATTTGCTTCTAATAAAGTTATTTTTAATAAATCTTTTTTCTTTTTTTTGATTTCATTTTTATTGTCTCTTCTTTGGTAAGTCATACTAAATAGGTTAGGGAAATTTAAAACTTGGACTATTGCGGTTTAGTTGTAATGCAATATACAATGATTTGAGGAATCAGGCAGACTTAGAAGACTGAAAATTTCTGCTCACAGATTTCATGGACTATTGAAAATCTTAAATTTGATTGCAAAATACAATAACTTTTGTTATTGACTTAAGCTCTTTTGACAGAATATAGGCTTTGTAGAGGCTATGAGTGAAAGGTCTGAGGCTGTTGGTACACAAACCACATTCTGAATGATACTTTTACTTTCTCATGTTTTCATGGAGATTTTTAAAAAGTTGGTTTAGTGGAGATCTAAGGTGAGAACAATGATGTACTGGTTCAAATAATGTGAAATAATGCAAAAGACGGGCTGGATGGAATAGACTTATTCAGCACAACTTCTTTTAGCACCATGGTTTTATCATAGCTCACAAATACTTTGTAGGTATTTTTGTTTTGGGCTGGGTGGGGGCGGATTTAATTATTTTTTTTTATTATTTGCAGTTCCTGGAATTAGTGAAACCAAAAATTTTCCTAATTTCTCAAAATTATATTTTATCTGATAATGTTTTAAACAATTTTGTGTAGATCAGAAGTCTTTTCTCAACCCCCATCAATTTCTTTAAATTTTGATGTCAGGAGATGGAGACTCTAGATGCACAGCATTCAAATATGATCTTGTGAGAGGGTGAATTACTGAATGGCATGCCCAAAACTGGACTTAATCTGGTGAAACACAAGGAATTTGCTTCCTTTATGATTATGATAATTATACATAAAATAAAAGTCTCTCTCTCAAAGAGATTTTTTTTTCTTATAATGTACGGCTGTCCTTTCTAGCACTTGAAGAGAACAAAAGTCTTGAAATGAAAATAGCTTTAAAGTATGTTTTCAGGTGCCATGTAAGAATAAAGAGGAAAACAGGCGTTTCTAATGCCAGCTTGAGATTGTGGTAGAATGTGTTTGGGTGGATGATCAAACTATGGAGTGAAAGTAGAACTGCTGACTTAAGCTACTTTCTTTTACTTCTGGGGTTTTTTATTGGTTTTTTTTTTGTTGTTTTTGAGACAAAAAGGCAACTTTTGTGAGTTTGAAAAAATCTCTTTAACTTAAAAAGTTTAAATGGATACATCTTTAGTCGAAACCAAATGTGGAAGGACAAAACAAGTATTTTATTTAAATGTTTCTTGCGTAAAACCTTTTACATTGATTATCAAACCAGCACAGAAATCAAAATAACAAATGAGGTCTGCGATGTACTGAAAAGAAAGAAGGAAAGAATTGAGGCGTCCAATCTTGATATAGAAATAAAACTGTTTATTTTATCCCTTCTTTCTTAGATATACAAGAAATCATGCTTTTTCGTTAAAGTTTCTCCAATTCTGAAATTAAAAAAATTATTATGTAGAGTCTCTATCCGCCAACAACATCATCTATTTTTGCCTCTTCAATGGATGGTTAATTTAAGCATTAAAAAAAAATAATAAAAGTATCGTTTATCTTGACAGAGGTAACCAGTAATAGGTAAGTAAAGTAATGATAATGTCATGATAACTTTTTTGTGAGTGATATATGTATAACATTTGACACAGGTTAACGTAATATTCAGTTTGTATGGTAAGGTGAAAATTAAGCATCTGGTTCATAATTATATATGATATATATTATAGGTATTGTCATAGTGATACACTTGACGATACTTAAGTTAACACGTGATTATATTCTTTGTTTACAAATATTTGCACCGAGCTGTCTCTAGTCAGTCAAACTGAATTTCACAATTTAGATAAAAATACAATAATTTTAGTGGCATATATTGATAAGTTAATATGGTAGAGGCTGTGACTAAAATATTTCCAATGTAGCAAATGATTCCCAATATTTCCGATGCGTGAAGAGTCAATCTGTTAATATAGAAGTGTTTCTGTCTTCATGATAAGTACGGTGAGTTATCGCAGGGACCTGATATGGGATATCCGAGCTTCGAGATACGAAGTTTGTAACAAAGGCGAGAGGTAATAGATTTTAATGTATCTTTGACAGCAAGCAAAATACGACTTTCGTTAAACTTTAGTCTGGGTTCCGAGAACATAGGACTTCAAACTGAGATAAAAATCTAATCTTAGCGTCATAAGAGGGAAAAAGTTGTGCAAAAAAGTCTTTAATTATCTGTAGCGTTCAAATAAGCAGGTGATTAACAATAAGATGATTGTATCAATTCATTCAGCTTTACGTTCTGATATCCGACACTTGAAATCTGTTATATCATTATTTTTTAAAAAATCATATTCTTTCACTAAGCAAATTCTCTTCATGCGCCCGTCCGTGTGGTTAGCTGTCCGACTGCAGTCCCATTACACAGTGTTATCCGACCTGAAGGACACGCACGGTGACAGTCAGCAGGAGGGCTACGATGGCGGAGGGGAGGACCCGGCTGCCTGCAACACAACTATAGCAGGATAATGATGGTGGTGGTGGTGATGGTGATAATGATGGTTGGAGTAGAGATTAAGCAAGTGGTGTGATAGAGGAACATGTGACAATGATGGTGATGATAATGGAATAGAAGCAGTATGATTTGAAAACTTCACGATGATGCTGATGATGGTGGTGATTATGGTGGTGGTGATAATGATGGTTGGAGTGGTGACTAGGGAAGTGGTATGATAGAGGAACATGTGACAATGATGGTGATGATAATGGAATAGAAGCAGTATGATTTGAAAACTTCATGATGATGATGATGATGGTGGTAGCAAAGAAAATCATGATGCTGTTAATTTGAGCCACGCCGGTGAAGACATACCATGTTTATTTTTGTGATGATGAAAATATTAGAAAAAATTTTTTTAAGTAACATTACATAAAAACGTTGATGGAGGCTGATAATGTGATTGATTAACTGGGATAAGAGAGAGAGAGAGAGAGAGAGAGAGAGAGAGAGAGAGAGAGAGAGAGAGAGAGAGAGAGAGAGAGAGAGAGAGAGAGAGAGAGAGAGAGAGAGAGAGAGAGAGAGAGAGAGAGAGAGAGAGAGAGAGAGAGAGAGAGAGCGAGAGAGAGCGTTAATTTAATAACAATGATAATACGAGGGCAGGCTGATAATTAAGTTCCGTTTAATCATAACTTTTTAATTTTTCACAGCATATACATAAACAATACGTCAAACGAAAGCTTAATATCTCAGCTACATACTTAGCACTCTATTTTTCGATGTAGTCACCGTCGCGATCAACACACCGCCTCCAACGTTTCACTAGTTGGCTCACGCCGTCAGCGAAGAATTCAGACGGCTGTCCACGGCACCATCTGCGAACATCTGCGATAACTTCCTCATCATTGTCATAGTGATGGCCCTTCAGGTACTTCTTGAGTTGGGGAAACAAATAATAGTCAGAGGGGGCAAGATCGGGGCTGTATGCAGGGTGAGGTAGGGTCGTAAGTTCCAGCTGCCTTAAGGCGTCCTGAGTTTGGCGACTGGTGTGCGGGCGCGCATTGTCGTGTTGCAGGATTGAGTCCTTATCACGCCGAATACGTCTGAGTCGGAGTTTGAGAGCTCGGAGTGTTGAAATATATCGCTCAGAGTTCACAGTTTGCCCTTGCTCCAGAAATTCCATGTGGACCACTCCCTCCATGTCCCAGAAAACGGTGAACAAGACCTTTCTTGCAGAGGCAACAACCTTGAACTTCCTTGGACTTGGAGAAGTTTTGTGCCTATACTCCATCGATTGGGCTTTACATTCTGGATCGTAGTGGTGGACCCAGGATTCGTCTCCAGTCACAATGCGTTGCAGAAATGCTTCTCCTTCTGCATTGTAACGCTCTAAGAGTTGAGTACACATGTCCTTTCTCTGCGCTTTCATCTCTATAGTGAGCTGTCTTGGGACCCAACGGGCAGAGACTTTTCGGTAACCCAGTACAGTTGTGGCGATATGGTACACTCGTTCTTTCGAAATGCCTACTTCATCTGCAATTTCCTTTTGTTTGACCCTTCGATTAGCTCTAATCATGCAGTCAACTTTCTCTCGATGAGCCGTGTCCGATGCGGAAAGGGGCCTACCCGAACGCTTTCGATCACGCAGAATTGTCTCTCTGGGGTCTTCCCCTTTAAAAATTCTCACCCATTTGCGAACTGCACAGTCTGAAATGCACATTTCACCATAAACTGTCTTCATTCTTGCATGAATGTTTGCAGCAGAACATCCCTCAGCTGCCAAAAACTCGATAACAGAGCGCTGTTTGATGAGAAGGTCATTGGAAGTCGCCATTGTCTCATAAACATGGCTACCACATCATGTGTTGCGCGTCACTGCATTATGAGCACGAATGACGTCACACAAACTTGTTGTTATAGTTAAGTCTAGAAAAATGGTTCGAGAGGATATGTATGAAATTTTAGGTCGATGTGACGAAAATTGACCTAGTTATTAGCAAACGGAACTTAATTATCAGCCTGCCCTCGTAGTAATAATAATCATGATACTATTACTACTGCTACTACTACGAAAATTACTACTACTACTACTACTACTACTACTACTACTACTACTACTACTACTACTACTACTACTACTACTACTACTACTACTACTACTACTACTACTACTACTACTACTACTACGACTACTACTACTACTAATAATAACAATGATAATGATGACTATATTCATGATAATAATGAAAATGATGATGATGATGATGATGATGATGATGATGATGATGATGATGATGATGATGATGATGATGATGACAATTTTAAAGGTCTCGAGTGCGCAAAAGTTCTAAAAAATTATCACCATTAAGCGCACAACAATAAATGATGGAAACCCATCAACTCTCGTATAGTTCTTACTGCCCTGCGCGAGTTAGACTAGCTTCAAATTAATGAAGTTTAATAGCATTTAACATTTTTCATAATTTTTTTTTCAAAGAATGTGAAAATTTTGTTTACTTATAAGTTATATTCTATTTCAGAATTTATCATCATTGGGTCGTGACCTTTGAACCCCCTTTTTCTTAATATTGAATTTAAATACTTCCTAAGGCTTGGATTATAATTATGCCCCTTAAATTACAACCCTTATTTCGTAAAAAAAAATAAATCGTAACCAAAGCATGTTTTATTATCTTCATTTCACGGATCTGTCATACGGATTTTCCGCATCGTATATAAACTACATGAATAACAGTTAACACAAAAAGCTGTATGCTGCACACACATATACCACATATAATATAATGTTTTACAGAAGATCCTTTGTGTTAAAGTGGATACGCCGTGTGATAGATCGAATCTGCAGTGTTGCATATTCTAGATATCGACCAGTTAAGCCATCTCGACTCACTGTGTGTGTATGAGGATTTGCCGTGTTTTATGAGTATTGTATTCACTATTCTGTTTTGAGTACACACACTGAAACTTACCGGATCCCATGTGTGTCAGCTTCGCCCTGGGCATCAACATCCTGATCTCTACTCGAACCGTCTCCTCTTGTACTAACTCCCTGCCACCACCACCACCACTACCACCATTGCTACCTCCACTGCTGCCGCCCCTGCTGTAGATGGTGGCGCTAACACTCTGAGGCGTGCTGCTTGGCATACCAGTTCGAATGACTTTGTTGTTGTTATTGTTGTTGTTGTTATTGTTGCTGTGGCTGTTGTCGTTGAAACTGTTTTGATTGCTGTTATTGCTATTGTCATTGTTGTTGCTGTTGTTGATAATGTTGTTGCTATTTTTGCCAGAGGAGGTGTCGGTTTTGCCCCTGACTCTGGGAGCTGTGCTGCTGCTGTGGTTGAGAACGACTTTGCTGGAGCGGTTGGCGTTTATCGTATCGTCTCGGCCTGGTATGAAAACCTGACGTCTTCGGCGCCGCCGCCCCTCCTTCCCTGGTGGGTTGGTCGGTTTAGGTCGGGGCAGGGGAGGGAGCTTGTTGGTGACACACACCTTCTCCAGGACACTCTTGGTCCATTCCTGTTGGTAGAGAAGAGGGTAGGGAGGAGAAAAGAGAGAAAATGTGGGTGTGTGTGATATAGGAAGAGATCAAAAAGAGATTAGACTCAATAGTCGGATTATTCACGCTTTGGAGAACTTTTGGGATCGCAAATCTTGCTAAAATTTTACAAACCTGCAATGTCTTACTAAACCGTTTTGCTGAATAAAAGTACGAAATCTTGTAATGTCGGTAGCGTTTCTAAACAAGCCGAGAACAATAGTGACCAGGCTCAATCACATTTTATCTTTTTTGGTCAACCCCAAACGTGTTATCAAGTTGTGAATAAGTTGAGAAAATATGACTTCTATTATCAACAAAACTGTCTTTTTCAGACATTAAATATTTTCAGTTGACTTCGGGACCCTTGCTATAAATGTAATAACAAAATTCCAGTACATTGTTTCAAAACAAGAACCTAGTAGTGTTCCAGGGAGATGAAATTATTTCTATTTCTCTCTTCTGCTCAGAGTCGCTTATACGTACCTCGCCACAACTTCCGGATGTGACGTCACCACAAAGCAAAACGTCACACTCAAAGGTTATGACCTCTTGCTCATGACCTAGAAACTGAAAGCCGAAGAACTGTAGAGACATGACGTCAGTGGCAGTGCTGACGTCACTGAATACCCTGACGGGATTTCTGGAGATTCCGCTCACCTCTAGGCACCGTCTGCAGACAGAAATTTGTTACTGATGTACAGTGGAGTTTGAATCATGGGAAGCATTTGGAGACTTGGGAGAAGCATTTAAACTAATTAAAAGAATAATGTAAGGAGACGCAGGTCACAATTATCTACTTCACATAATTAGAATTGTACATCCAAACGTTCATCCTATTCGTTTCACATAACAATAATCAATGTAAATTTCGGGTGAATCTCTTCCAGTTTTCCTTTACTTATCATCACCTTATCGAAATGATTTATTTGAAAATATTTGAGGTTCAAGTTATGACCTTTTAAACCGCCTATGTTCAATGTTGAAATCTTCGATTGTGATGACATGGTTTTAGCTGGTGCAGAACAGCATTTTCTGAGTCCCTTGGCTCTGTATGTTTACGTTGGGACGTCAAATAATTCGACCTCTCTGCTGCACTCAGGATAGATATGAGATCACGCAAGTTTCAACGCCATAGTTGCTCACGAGAAAGGTAGACAGTTTCGTGCTGTCGAGAGGGAATATCAATGGTTGGGGCAACTATAGGGCGCCTACATGCTTTCAGATTAGGATTTCTGGAGCGCATGCTCTTTCATCAGTGGTAGCGCTGCACCTTGTCATTCATTCACTGATTCAGGCATTGATTGTTAATCATAGGAAAAGAGAAAAAAAAAATAAAGTAAAGGTGAGCAAAAATGTTGGAGGGAAAAAAGCAGTAAAAATAGAAAAGGATAGGAATAAGAGATAGATAGGTAGAGATGAAGAGAGAGGAAAGTGACAGACAGAATGACAAGGAAAAATGAGCAAGAAGAGAGAGAGAGAGAGAGAGAGAGAGAGAGAGAGAGAGAGAGAGAGAGAGAGAGAGAGACAGACAGACAGACAGACAGACAGACAGACAGACAGACAAACAGACAGACAGACCAACAAAGAAACAGACTGAAAGACCATGAAATATATCTGAAATATATATATATATATATATATATATAAAAGAATACATTCAAAAAAAAGCAAATTAAGGCACTAACTCTTGGTTTGAGTCGTGATGCCAGATTGTCGTGAAGTTTCCAGTGGCAGGTCTCACCCGGCACTCTCGAGGGATGATGAAAGCTTGGCCTGGAGGGAGAGAGGGAGAGGAACGCACACGAGGTTGGCGAGTGGAAGAGGAAGATCTACAAGGAAGTCGAATGAAACTCGATACTGAAGTCTTTTATTGAATGCTGTACAAGAGACTAAACATAGTATGCGTACTTTTTTTTCTGAGTCACAATACATATAGAGATTATCTGGATATAAAGTATGTCATACAATATCTATGGTTCATGTCAGTCGGGAACAAACTATTCAAATTTCTATTTACAGCATGTTATGGATTTATTAAAGCTTCACGTCATAGAATGTCACTGCGCTGCTTGTCTATCCGTTTGTCTGTCTATCGTCTGTGTGTTTCTCTATCTATCTGCCTGTCTGTCTGTCTATTATTTTCTGCCTACCTCTCTTTATATCAGATTTCTTTAGAAGCTTATGTTTCATAGAACGACACAAATCATACATATCAATCGGTGGAAAACTTAAATTCATCATGGACGTCTTATGTTTAAATATTGTTAAAACTCATAAGTAAAATAGGATTTTTAAAAGATGATTTAACAATTCAAGGTGTGGTTCCATAGAAATTCACAATAAAGAAAAAACAGTACTTAAGTTAGATGTTTTAACAGGCGATTTTGTGACCTTAAGGCCAGTGTTTTATTGAAATAAGCAAAAAACTTTTTCATAACAGCTAGGTGTCGTTGGTCCTTCACCACTGGAGATAAAACAATGCCCGTTAGATCAAAATAGACCAATGCATAGTATGACATTCTTTGTCACTAAAATTTAAAATCTATTAATAGATCCTTTTAAACATTCATTATCATTTAGGTTTTAAACAAAATATGAAGTTATGAATTCCCTCAAGGCAATGCACTTTTAATAGCTCACTACGAGAATTCATAGCATTCGATCTAATAAGTGTTTAAAACGATTTTTCAATAGATTTAGACAAAACAGATGTAGCTGATTCCCCACATTAATTATGGTATTTTCTTTTCGTCTCACCCCACCTTCGTCTCTCTGCGGGTGCGAGATGGTCAAGTAGAGCTCTTGACCAATGAAAGCATTCGTAGCTAGATGCTCCGCCCACTGACGCGCTGTGAAGGACGCCTTGTCGATGATTGACATCAACACACCCGTGAACTTGAACACGCCGGAAGTGGCCGTAGGGTCAAGGCCTTCTCTGGAAAGGACAAGGTTTGAATCAGATGGCACCATTTAAAAAAAAAAAACAAAAAAACAAATCATTAAAAAAAATATTTGTATTACTCAAAATTGACAGGCACTCGTTAATATTGTATAGAAAAAAGAAAAAGGATGCTTAGGCAGAGCTTTATTCCTTTTTTGGATTTTGAAACATGCATTTCTTTTTTAATGGAAGAAGTTGCCTCGCTTGTGTTCTTCTGCTTTGAGTGTTGCGCTAGCAGCGGACTTTCAACCGGAAGTTACAAACAATTTATCTTCCATGCTTGATAGGAACGCATTGTTTCAAAGGACTTAAAGCATTTGTCGGCAATAAACAATCGTAAAAGATATAATATTTTTAGAAAGCCACGATTAAGTTAATAAAAAGTTTTAGAGGAAAGGTCATGCCTGATATGAAAAATCGGTTCTCTTTTAGCCGAGTCTCTCCAATGTTCTAAGGTCCACGTATTCATTGTCGCCTTAAAAGTTAAAGAAGGGAAAAAAAACCAGCCTGTCTCTGCTCCCTTCATTGTAAAATCAACACTGCTGATATCGAAAAAGTGAAAAATATCAGATATGCCGACTTAGGT
The DNA here is from genome assembly GCA_033675545.1 of Elysia crispata. Taxonomy (NCBI): domain Eukaryota; kingdom Metazoa; phylum Mollusca; class Gastropoda; family Plakobranchidae; genus Elysia; species Elysia crispata. The sequence goes on along the minus strand of JAWDGP010005499.1, from coordinate 41,423 downwards.
TGACTTAATGCAAGAGTTCACTTTGACAGGGGGCTTTTTTAAAATAGTAAAATCCACTACAGTTTGTTATTACTGTAAAAGCTCAAAATGTCAACTATGCGACCAAAAACTAAATTTCAATAAATCTTTATTATTAGGCTTTGCACTCACTGTTCTTTGTAAGGGATGATTCTCTCTTGAAAACAGTTTAAAAAGACGACATGATCCTCACCCTCCCACTCCGACTCAGCTCAGACCCCAATACACCTCATTCTTTCCGAATACACACATTTTTTTTCTCTTTTACACTCTACACACACACACACACACTCTCTCTCTCTCTCTCTCTCTCTCTCTCTCTCTCTCTCTCTCTCTCTCTCTCTCTCAAAAGTATCCATGTTATTTTAACAATGCACTTACGGTTGTTTGATAGCCTCGATATCACGGTTGAACGTATCCTTATAACCTTTTGACCCCGGAAAGTCACATGACACGAGGAAGACACGTGACAAGAATCCACCAACCAAATTGCTGGTGCTAGTTGATTCTTCGAGAATGATCTGGACCGCCTGGGATGAATAAGATTAGGGTACATGATAACGATGTCACTTCGCCGTAACAACGAAGAGTCACTGATTCTAAACAAATGTTTATTTATCGTTTCTCAGGATTAAGATTGTCTAAAATGTATTAAAGTACATTTATGACTTACGACCGTTATTTATCCTTAACAAAAGTGACCATATCGTTTTGTGCATGTATTTTTAAGTCATATATAAACGTCTTTTATCCCCTCTATTATTATTTTATTTAGTTCAAATTGTATAAATATTGTCATACGTGGAAGCTTATTATGTAAAGCTATTGGCTAGGTGAATAAAAATAAAAACGACAGCAGCTTTTTAAAAAAAAATATAATAGCATTGTGCGTGTGGTTAGGAATCTGAAAGACCAATCATAAACAACCTTTTAATGATTGTCAAAGAAAGCCAAATACAAAGCACATTTTGTTATCTTAGATAAAAGCAAATAACAAATATTAAATCTAGCTGACACGGACATGCAATGTTCATCTATAATGAAATGTTCTTATTCATATAGTATTGCGGGATCCGCACTTATGTTGTATGTGAACTTAATAATTGTATGACTCAATAATAATAATAATAATAATAATAATAATAATAATAATAATAATAATAATAATAATAATAATAATAATAATAATAATAATAATTAAACTTGACTTATACAATGATTTCTATTCATCCATTGCGAACACTTAGAGTTTGCACTTAAAAAACCTTGGAAAGAACTGAAATGCCTGTTTCCCACTGTTGATATTCAATCGTGATGATGGCCTATGACCATTCCATTCAGTGATATCTACATATCCTTCTGTCGGCGGAGGTCAACGTTTTGATGAGTGTCAGGACTTTAAGTACTTACTGTCCCAGTCGCCGTGACCACCAAGCAGTCCGGGCTGACGTCATATGGTGTTTCCAAGGGAACATTGATATCCGGTCCCCTGCATCCTGTCTGAATGACCCGGAAGTCGGGGCTGGGCGTGACCCTGATTCCCAACGGTCGGATGCATTCTGGTAGTTGTGAATGTGAAAGTGAACTAATTCGTGTTTGCAGAGAAGGCCATGTTCTTACTAATAGATACCTCTGTGCTTGTAATTCAAGATCGTTCTAACCGCAAAAAGTGTCAAGAGAAACATTGATTTTAGGGGATTCTTGTTGTTCGTACCAACATAAAAATAAGCGTTTATTAGGATCTGAAAAATGTTTATGAGACTCACAAAACGGGCATACAGCTCTTTTTGACAACTTAAAATAACGAATTTTTGAATTTTTTTTTTCATTTCGTGACATCTGAGAGTCGGAAATGTTAGCTCCTAAACTTGTTCTTTATGACTGTTATTTCTATGAATCACGCACAAACGATAGAAAGACTAAAGATGAAATGAATCAAAGAGCTACTTTGCCCGTCTAAAAACTAATTACAAAGAATATATTCAGCTGCTAGAATGGCCGAAAACGCCAGCAATGAGAAGAATTTGTTTATATGCTTGGAGAAAACGTTTTATGTGCTCTGCGAGGTTTCTAGTTTGAAGATTGGTTGGTGGATTTGAATTAAAGGAGAAGAAGAAGAAGAAGAAGAAGAAGAAGAAGAAGAAGAAGAAGAAGAAGAAGAAGAAGAAGAAGAAGAAGAAGAAGAAGAAGAAGAAGAAGTAGGAAAAAAAGAGGAATAACAACAACTACACCCTGCCACCAACAACAACAAGAAAGTATGCAAGCCGAGAGGACAATATTGCATTGTCGTAGTTTGAAAAAGAAAGAACAAAGATATTTATTATGTCTATTGACAAAGAAAGAAGAGAATGAAAAATATGGTGGCAGAAGAGAGAGAGAGAGAGAGAGAGAGAGAGAGAGAGAGAGAGAGAGAGAAAGAGAGAGAGAAAGAGAGAGAGTTATCTAACTAGTAAGCATAGAGAAGATACTATTATTTTTAAGTACATTCAAAGATTCAGTCATATAGCACAACATTAAGACACGAAACACATCTCACCGACTATAAAATCTTTCTGGGGTGGTGTCCCTTGAGCATGGACAGAAATGTGGGAAGATAGCAGGAGCAGAAAACATACCTGGGTGAGACACGCATATTACTCCTAGATGTCACGTTTAACCAATATTTGAAAAAAATACTGTAAATTCCAAGGCTAAAAGCTTCGGCCAGTCCTTTCTTTCATTTTGTTTTACACTCCATTAAAGATATCACCTAAATTTTGTTTTAAAAAAAGGATAATTTCCCACCACCCAGGTTTCCTAATAGCATTAATGAGTCTCTATTGAGACTTGAGAAATAATTTCACATCTTTTTTTTTGGGTCTGTTTAGATGGTAAAAGAAAGGAAGACAACACTCACCGCCAAAATAATTTCCATCCTTTTAAGTTTTGACTGCAAATTCTGTAACGTTCTTGTTCACCCAGGTTGCACAATGTCATAACAAAGCAATCTAATGATCAAGCACAGAGAGGCTATTGAGCATCTTCCAAAGCTTTAACGATCAGGAAAGACTGTAGTTTGCTTATAACAACAATTTCACGATTAGTTTCTCTAGAAAACTTTGTCTCATTTAAAAAAACAACAACCCAAAGCTATTAAAAGTCTTGAAATCTTTAATATTTTACATTCTAAAAAAATTGTAAATTAAATGACCCCATCCGCGTTTCATTCTACCCTTTTTTCAGAAACTTTGTAGACAGTGTGTCGAATCTGCTGAAGACACTCCTCTCTGCCACTGGTCAAGAAACAGGACAGGCAAGAGAATCCGTTGCAGCAAAAAATATATATGAAAGAGAAAAATAATACGGTTTGGCATTGCCTTGACACTGTAGCATGCCGTTTCGAGTTACACAAGTCCAGACGAGTGTCTGTAGTGGTCATCTTTCTGTCAGCAAGGTCATTAGGAAACTATGCCAATGTTTTGTGCCTTGTATACTTTAAGGAAATTGATAACCGCCGTAAGAAGTGCTGGTGCATTCTCTCCCTTTCACCGGACCATTTGGATACATTTCAACAGCTTTGTTTTCGTATTTTCAAAAAGTTATGATTTAATCTTTTTTTCGTGTCGCTTCCGTTGTCAAAAACAACACACCAGTTTTATTCTTTGATATCTCTGGTATATCTTTGCCAAATGTCTTTCTTCTTCCTCGTGTTCTTCTCATCTTTGATTCTCCTCTTACTCTCCTTAACCCTTTATATTTTCCTTCTCAGGCACCCCATATATAAGCATGTATTATCTCTCCCTTTCTCTCTCTCTCTCTCTCTCTCTCTCTCTCTCTCTCTCTCTCTCTCTCTCTCTCTCTCTCTCTCTCACATGAGATAAAAAGATAAATTAAGTTGTGTCACATTTTTTCCCTTTAACTTTCAA
>JAWDGP010005499.1:30000-32500 GCA_033675545.1 Elysia crispata | reverse complement strand
TGTCTTTGTTGTTTCCTGTCACAAAAGAGCTCAAGCTATCAAGAAATGTAATCCTTTGTCTACCTCTGCTTCTTGTACCTTCTATCTTGCCTGTAAGAGATAAAAAATTCCAGTCCCTTATGGCGACATATGTGGCCTAAAAATTTCAGTTGCCTTTTCCTTATTGTTTTTTATGAGGGATCTCTCTTGGTTCGTTTCTTCTAATATCGATTCGTTTGTCCTCTTTTCTTTCCATGATATTCTTAACATTCTCCTGTAGAACCACATTTCCGCTGCCTCTAAATTTTTCTTGGTTTCTGCAGTTATTGTCCAAGTTTCGCATCCATAAAAAAGTATAGACCACACATATGTTTTCAAAACCTTCAATTTGGTTGAAAATGATATATTTCTATTTTTAAGAATGGTGCTCATTTTTTGGAAAGAAGCCTTTGCAATGGCTATTCTCTTCTTAATTTCAGTCTTGCATTTACCGTCAGATGTCAATGTATATCCTAGGTATTTGAATTTCTGTACTTGCCTGATTTGTTCTCCCTTGCTAAAAAACTTGCATTCTGGATTGTTTTTCTTCTTAGATACTACCATACATTCAGTCTTTTTTACATTTAGAGACAATCCCAGCTTTTCACTCTCTTCTACAACAATATTTAGAAGCCTTTGTAAATCCTCTTCCGATCCTGCTGATAGAGAAGTATCATCTGCATATCTTAGGTTGTTCAGATTTTCACCATTCGCTTTGAGTCCTTCACTTCCATCCAAGTTTCTTAAAATTACTTCACTGTACAAGTTGAACAGGTCTGGTGACATCACACAACCTTGTCTTACCCCCCTTTTAATATTTGTGTACTCACTGAGTTCTCCACCTACCCTTACCGCAGCAGTTTGATCCCAATAGAGATTTCTAAGCGCCCTCAAGAGGTAGTCTTTTTAATGCAGATTTTTTAAACACCTGCAGTTTATAAATAACAAAACAAATCACATGTTTCAAAAGAAGAAAAAAACGATCTTTCCAATGATATAAGTTTTGTTTGTGTAGACTTATTATAAGGCAGTTTTTAAAAGGTTTTAAAGTAGGGTAACTTTGACGTCATCAGCGATGCGTTAGTTTTTCTACCGCCGGGAGATAGGGACTACTGCTACAACTACCACCACCATCACGACCACGACCATTAAGATTTTTTAATTCCGAATGGCCAAAACTTTTTTTCCCGTCTCTTTCGACAAAAGCTATAATACATTGGCGCGTCAACCAGCTCTTGTATTTTAGCTAGCCACTGTACCTAGAACATCATCTGCTGTGACTGATATCTTAAATTTATTTCAAAATTACAAAAGGAAAGAACAATAAGAATAAAAATTGATGATAAAATTTAATTACTTAAAAAGCAAGCCAATTTAATACGTATATTAAAATCTTGCCATCTATGTATCTTTTTCTTTGTGTTTGTGTCTCCACCAATCTTGACATCTATGATTGTATCACAGTCTCAGCCTCTCCATATTTCTGGCAATCAATGTATTTATCTCTTTTCTCCGTCGCCAAATTTTTGGTCACCTATCTCCTTCTTTTTGTCTCAATCTTACAGGCCATCTTTGTATCTATCTCTGTCTTAATGTTTCCATCTTTTGAGCCACACACACACACACACACATATATATATATATATATATATATCTGTCTGTGTGTCTTTTTTGTTCAGGATATCTCTAAATCTTTCTTTTTCTCAGTGTCTTCAAATTTCTGGCCATCTTTGTATCTATCTTTTTTCTTTGTCTCAGTTTCTCCATCTTTAAGGCCATCTATGAATAATGTCTTTTCTCTATGAAGAAACAAAAATAGAGATAGTTTCATTTATATCTGATATGTGATTATAAATAGACTTAGAGCTTAGAAGAGAGGTCCAAAGTAAATAACTCTTTTAGTTTTATAAAGAATCTGACTTCTAAATGGTGAATAAAGCCAGTTGATCTAGTTGATAGAAAATACGAAATTTTATAAAATTAAAATCTTCAATAAAATTCCAAGAAATATCTAAGATCACAAATGGTAAAACACAAACGTTTCTTTCACATTTGGCCTTAAATTCGGCAGTGCACTTTTTAAACCTGTTTAATGGAGTAAATATAGATTATAATCACCCACTACTTTTTTCTTTCTTTATCAAATCTACATTTATCTAGAGCTAAGGAAGAGAGAGTGATTGGATACACAGAATCAAAGAGAGAAAGAGATAGATAGATAGATAAAGAAAGAGAGAGAGAGAGAGAGAGAGAGAGAGAGAGAGAGAGAGAGAGAGAGAGAGAGAGAGAGAGAGAGAGAGAGAGAGAGAGCAAAAGAAACTTACACACAGGTAGAAAAACAGACTGATTAATATCAAGGAAGAAAGAAAGGAAGGAAAGGGAGGGGGCAGCGAGAGAAGAATAGTAAATGAAAAGTGCAGAAAGAGAGAGGGAGCTAAAAAGGAAAGGAAAATATGGAATGAAAAAGATTTGGTGAGAGAGA
>JAWDGP010005499.1:0-27500 GCA_033675545.1 Elysia crispata | reverse complement strand
AAAGTACAATCATGTGTTACAGTGTGAGATCGAGAGTGTGAGGGGAAAGTACAATCATGTGTTACAGTGTGAGATGGAGAGTGACAGGGGAAAGTACAATCATGTGTTACAGTGTGAGATGGAGAGTGTGAGGGGAAAGTACAATCATGTGTTACAGTGTGAGATGGAGAGTGTGAGGGGAAAGTACAATCATGTGTTACAGTGTGAGATGGAGAGTGTGAGGGAAAGTACATTCATGTGTTACAGTGTGAGATGGAGAGTGTGAGGGGAAAGTACAATCATGTGTTACAGTGTGAGATGGAGAGTGTGAGGGGAAAGTAAAATCCTGTGTTACAGTGTGAGATGGAGAGTGTGAGGGGATAGTACAATCATGTGTTACAGTGTGAGATGGAGAGTGTGAGGGGAAAGTACATTCATGTGTTACAGTGTGAGATGGAGAGTGTGAGGGGAAAGTACAATCATGTGTTACAGTGTGAGATGGAGAGTGTGAGGGGATAGTACAATCATGTGTTTAAGTGTGAGATCGAGAGTGAGAGGGGAAAGTACAATCATGTGTTACAGTGTGAGATCGAGAGTGAGAGGGGAAAGTACAATCATGTGTTACAGTGTGAGATCGAGAGTGAGAGGGGAAAGTACAATCATGTGTTACAGTGTGAGATGGAGAGTGTGAGGGGAAAGTACAAGTATGTATTATAGTGTGATATCGAGAGTGAAAGGGTAAAGTACAATTACGTGTTACAGTGTGAGATCGAGAGTGAGAGGGGAAAGTACAATCATGTGTTACAGTGTGAGATCGAGAGTGAGAGGGGAAAGTACAATCATGTGTTACAGTGTGATGTCGAGAGTGTGAGGGGAAAGTACAAGTATGTATTATAGTGTGATATCGAGAGTGAGAGGGTAAAGTACAATTACGTGTTACAGTGTGAGATCGAGAGTGTGAGGGGAAAGTACAAGTATGTATTATAGTGTGAGATGGAGAGTGTGAAGGGAAAGTACAAGTATGTGTTACAGTGTGATATCGACAGTGAGAGGGGAAAGTACAATCGCGTGTTTCATAAAGAGATTTAGAGGTTGCGAAAGAGGAAAAGAAACTTACTCGCATCAGTGAAAGAGAAACAAGAGAAATGTAAAAAAAAGAGTTAAGATTGAAATAGTTAAATATGTTGGTCTGGCGATAGATTCTCTTTTTTTTTTCAGACAGAAAGGTACAAGGATGTTTTGTATATACTGTGACGTTATGAAGGCCCAAAGTTAGTTTTAGTGTTTATTTTGCCCGAAACTTAGTAAGTAGAAGAAGAGGGGAAAAAAATCTAAAAAGAAAAAAAAAAGATATAATCTAAAACGAAAGAACCCAACCAGTAAGGATGCAGCTTTCTGGGCCAAATACGGAAAATAATTCGTTCATATATATAAGATATTACTAGATTCATCAAAGAAATAAATAAATGTCTTAGCTAGCACAAAGCTTGCTCTTTCAGTGATATGTATAGATAATGCATTATTTGCAGCAGACTAATAAAAACTTCACATTGCAAAAAAATTGTCTTCACGAAGACTAGAAGCAAAAACTATATTTGATTCAAATTCTGTCTTTAAATATCAAAAGTTGCTATAACTTTTAAAGTGCAACTACACATCACATGCTTACATATCTCACAATGCAAATATCCTCAGGAGTGTAAATAAAATGTTTCAAGCCTCTTTCCTTTTTTTTATTAATGATGCCAAAATATAAATTTAAAGTATCTTTAAAGATTTGTCTGCCTGATCTGATCCTTTTTCTCCCAGTATCATGGTTATGAAACACGAATAATAAGAAAAACTATTTTTTTCATTTTTTTCCTTTTAGACATCTCTCTCGATTACTGCAACTTAGTTTTATCTGCCATCTATATGTTTCTACATGCAGACTAGACTTCTTTGACATAAATCGCCTCTCCACCCCTGTTACGAAGATTACCAGCAGCCTAGCATCAAGCCTAGTGGACTGCCGTCACCACCAATATGCCACATACAACTCGGTAGCTGGGCTGGATGTTGTGTCTCCACCTTTGTTACGAAGACTACCAGCAGCCTAGCATCAAGCCTAGTGGACTGCCGTCACCACCAATATGCCACATACAACTCGGTAGCTGGGCTGGATGTTGTGTCTCCACCTTTATTACGAAGACTACCAGCAGCCTAGCATCAAGCCTAGTGGATGGCCGTCACCACCAATTTGCCACACACAACTCGGTAGCTGGGCTGGATGTTGTGTCTCTACCTTTATTACGAAGACTACCAGCAGCCTAGCATCAAGCCTAGTGGACTGCCGTCACCACCAATATGCCACATACAACTCGGTAGCTGGGCTGGATGTTGTGTCTCCACCTTTATTACGAAGACTACCAGCATCCTAGCATCAAGCCTAGTGGACTGCCGTCACCACCAATATGCCACATACAACTCGGTAGCTGGGTTGGATGTTGTGTCTCCACCTTTGTTACGAAGACTACCAGCAGCCTAGCATCAAGCCTAGTGGATGGCCGTCACCACCAATATGCCACATACAACTCGGTAGCTGGGTTGGATGTTGTGTCTAAGAAAAATGAGCTTTTGTTTAGCTTCTCTGAGGTAAATAATAGTTTGAATATTGGATACTATAAAAATGGTTGGTGTAAAGCATTAGTTTTGGAGTTGTTAGTATAACTATGAAGCTTAATGGCAGTAACATGTTGACTGAGAGTATTCGTGCACAGATTTTAATTTACCTAAAGCTGCTCCAGAGTCGAAAACCTCATAATGTGAAGAAAAGCAGTGTTGATGTTGTTTTGCAACCACAACCACGCTTCTCTTTGAATAAAACACTATAACTCTGGTAAAAGTTTTTCTCATAGTTCCTATCTTATCAGTTGTCTGACTCTGAAAAATGTTTTAAACAGATTTTCGTAATATGAGTCTAATATATTCTGTAAATAGCTGTGAAAGAGGCAAAAATGGCCTATACATAACCTGCTGGTGAACATTTCCCAAGATTTTCTGCTTAGTGCTCTGTATGGTTCAAAACTAGTCTTCGTGCCACTGAACCATAGTAGGGGATTCCCCATACACAGGAAAAGAAAATCCTGATCGTTAAGACTGGCCCTGTAAAATTAGTCAAGTCTTAGTTACATAGTTCTCTTATCTTTCCACATTAGCTATAAAAGTAACACCATCTGCCATGGATCGATCGGTCAGCGGGCTCAAGATCTACATGGACAACATAATAAAGGTCAAAGCGCAGTTGTTAATAGTCTTCCCTAAAGTGAGTGGTCACTGGCCAGCCAGCTAGTCTTACTGCGTTGTTTTCAATACATATTTTTGTTTATTTTCTGACGGCTTGATTCAGGGAAGATAACTTTATTGAAAATGGAGCAAGGACAGCACTGTAGGGTTCATTAAAGTGATAGTGTAAAACATCCTATAGGTAGTGCCATAAACAAACATTCGAAGCCCGGTCAAGTTGAATTGACACAAAAGAAACACTTTATTTGGATTACAGTCAAGATTTGTTTTTTTGCCTCTCAGGTATCTCTGTAATGATAAAGTTTCCATTTACTAAATTAGACCAAAATCTTTTCATTCAACATTTATTTGGCGGATCATAATCTATTAGAATGAAAACCTCTATGTAGTAATTTAATCTCTCATTCTTTTACTTGTTGTGCGTAAATTTTTTTTAATCTATTATTGATATTGCTAAGATGATCTGTAGCAATTTATCTATTTTTGAGAGATCACTGACAATCAATTTTTTTAAAATATAAATATCATTATTTGTAAGTGCTATTGTACTAATCATCATCATAATCATTACTATTTTTGTTATTATTATTATTATTATTATTATTATTATTATTATTATTATTATTATTATTATTATTATTATTATTATTATTATTATTATTATTATTATTGAGTCAAAATACCGAACAAATGTTTGTTTAATTAGTGTGATGCGACTGTTGCACAACAAATTTTGCAAGTCAGTGTAGATTTTTTGACAAACACACTTCACACTTCCTGTATTGGTGTAGAGAAAGGCGGTGCCTATGAAAGCATAACACTGATGTCACCTGGTGTGTTTATTTCTTTTTCCTACATGGTCCTACAAAATCATCGTATAATGGACATGAATTTAGTGGGTGATTTTAATGCTAAAACTAAAGAGCTTTATGGTCTATTAATACCAGATAGTGAGCGAGTCTTTCACGAAGATGTATCTGTACACATAAATCTTGCTTGCCCCGATCTGCGTCTCCTCTCCCAAGATAGCAACAATCGATATGTTTAGAAAAAGTCAAGATAATTCAAAACCAATCAATTACGGGTTTAAACTAATAAAAATAAAATTTTCACCTCTTCAAATCTGCTAATATTGAATGGTAGATATAGGGAAGTCAATATAATAAGCTAATAAAATGTCTGCAAGTTATTTTTTGCCAGTGAAAGTCATTGTTACATTTGACCTTTCACCTATATTCGTGTACCACATGACTGGTTTGTAATAAAGTTGAAATTGAAATTGAAATAAATTATTGTATAAAGGACGTGTTTCAGCGCTGCATTCCGAGGGCCGTGACTGAGAGGGCTTTCGGCTGATGATGTATAAACTCTTCTATGTTACTGTCGAGCATGTGAGGCAGGTGGTCAACCTGTGAGTTTTGACATGTAAAAAGGGCTCCTTCAAATAATCAAATTCAATGTGTTATGCTATTCAGCAGAATATTTTTGATCTTTGTTATGGATTTCTTTGTTATTTTAGCTAGGAGTTGTAGCCCTAACCACAAATCTTGCAATATTTCCCAAACCGATACCATACACCAACCTTGTATCTTATTGGATAGTCTACTTGGAGCATAGGTCGTATTTCCTGATGTTAAAAGTTCAATAAGGATTACTAGAGAGATCTGCAACACAATCTTGTCACAATTGATTACCAAAGTTCAGAAAAAGAGTTTGTTGTGTCTTGACTATTCTGGTAAAGAAAATTGAGACTTACTTCACTTTAAAAAAAAAAAAATTATTTATCGTTAATAACAAATTCACAGTGTATCATACCAGAGCATAACACGAAAATCATTTACATTAAATGTTAATTCAAATTAGCTGATGTTTTTACAAAGACCTGTAAGTTCTATAGAACAACATTTTTTTTTTGCAGTTTGTTAGTGCTACTGCGTGCGTGTATAGTGTCTCCAGAGCTACGTGGATTTTGTTTTAGCCTGTTTAGTTGTCTCTTAAGATTGACCCCACTGAGTCACGAGGAAGGCACCTCACACAACCCCAGCCCAGAGTGGGCCGACGTTACCTTCCCGACTAACTAGTGTCTCTTCCCTCCGGTGGTTAGTGAGTGCTGTTATCTTACCTAGTCTTAAGCCAACCATACACACAGAGTGGATGCTAGGCGTTGCACAAGATAGTTATATGTTCAAGGCATTCTGCGCTGTGATTTTACATACCACACACGCAGAGGGAAAACAAGGGGTGGTGAGTAAGTTTCGGAAACTTTGAGCTCATGCGGTCATGGGGTCAATACACTGAGCGACATGTCGCGACATATTGCGTCAGCGAATTGACTCAGTCGCTCTTATTCGTGCAAAAAGACGTATAGAGTGAGAGCAAGACAATGGGAGGAAAAGGGGGAAACACAATGACAGCAACATGCCCACATGAGCCAAGAACCCAGTTAGGGCTTTTTAATTTTATTTCTTAAAATCTCCTGTTCTATGTAATATTTATGTATTATATGGTATCAATCTGCACTAAAATTCGACGAGGAATACGATTCTGAAATATTTTTTTTTGTCAAAATTCAAAACTTTTATGTCCTTTTTTCATAGGTTGGCTGAGCTTTTGTTCCCTGTTGCCCATTTTGTTGCGTTTGCACTCGGGCATGGTGGACTTTGAAATTGTTATAGGACTCTTGAATGTAGAATCTGACTAGTTAGAGTTATACCTCACAAAATTATGTTAAAGAATGTATTTTTGTTCATGTAACACTCATCATATAATGCATAAAAGCATTGTTCTGAAAACTACTCAACTGTTTAAATTATATAACACACAGCTCAGAACCTGGACAAAACAAGTCCAAGGCATTCTATTGAATATAGAAATCATAAATATCTTACTTTGAGAAATCTAGACAGATCTTATCTAAATGGATTTTTTTTTAATTATGTGAACGCTGCTCCTTTGTCCTCTTTTTCTTCTTCTTGTAAACGGTTCTAGCTTCCGTCTGAGAATAAAAATAACCACCCGGTACGGATGATGCAACCTTGCCAACTGTTAATTATTTTACAAACCACAAAATTACTACTCTTACCTCTTAACTCACTATTGAATGTTAATGTGAGAACCGCACAACTAAAACTATCACTCACACACATAAATAGATATACACACATACATATTATATATATATATATATATATATATATATATACATACATACATACCACATGCACGCACTCATCAAGTGGACAAACTTTTACCTTTCCATTTTCAACATCTCATAAGAGCCCCTTGCGTTTAACTTGAATTAACTTCTTGTTCATCAGAGCATGACGCATCAGCAATTTATACAATCTGGTGGTGGGAGTCACTCAAGGAAGACGATCCTGCGCAGGTTCGTGATCTCAGATAATTTTATCAGTGGCATAATTAACAAAAGCGTGAAATCCTAGATCTATACATATTGCATTGCGTACATTATAATTATCTCAACATAATCGGCTCTACAATACACGCAGAGCCATAAAAAGTGCGCTTGTCTCAAGAGTTCACCTGCCATGGGCGAGAAAAAAATGATTAAAGAAAACGAGAAATGACCTGACTGCTATCGACATCAAACTCGCTTCATCGCCTTCAAAAAAAAAAAAAAAAAGGACCATCCAGCAGATAATCAACAGATTTTGGAAAATGAGAAAAACTTAACGAAGCCTGAAAAGTCACGGCCTGGCTTATAAAGGATACGCGAAGAGTTTCCATTCAGAATAGACAAACATTGTTAAGTTTGTATTTCGATGCCTTTTGCAAATAACATTATATAATTTGTTTGTAATAAAAGAGCGGGCAATGAGTATCATATTTGCCCTCTTTTTTTCTTTTCCTTTGCTTTCTATGGGTTAGAAACATTTATACATTGTTTTCCAAACTTTTGTTTCCTTTTAAGTGAATTAATTTCCATCTTAGTTTATAGAGTATTTATCATTCCTTACCGCAGCGATTTCTTAGATATGCTCTTCTGAATACATGTATAAATTCTAATTCTCTTTAATCATAGTACCTGCTGTCAAAACGCATGAGTCACAGGTGCAAATCCCTCTCCAGAAGCTTAAAGTATTATAAGAAAAGAATACTAGCACAGAGTGGGCCTGCTTGGGAATTTCATAGCTGACTTCCTTCGTTTGTAAACATGCAGAGTGAGAAACTATCTTTCTTTCCCATGCAAACTTAATTTCTTTTTTTTTTTTTTGTTTTTTGTGAACTTGTTCCGACTCGCTGGATGAACGTAAGGTTCCTTAGAAAAACATATATTTTGTTTTGTTTTGTTATGGGGGCATCTGATATTCCTGGGTTTTTTTTTTTTTTTACGAGGCTGGAATATTTTTCTTTTCGTTTTCATGCAGAATAGAGGCAAATATTAAGTTTGTATTTCGATGCTTTCTGCAAACATCATTGCATATGATTGCTGCAATAAAAGATTATATGAAAAATCAAGCTTGATCTCTTTTTTTCCATTGGATTTCCAAAGGTAAGGAACCATTGAGTGACAATCGTTTCCCAACCTTTTATTTCCTTTTTAGATGACCAATTTCCATCATAATTTAAATGATTAGATTTATCATTCCATATACAGCAACGATTTCTTAAGCATAATTTAAAAAAAAACATATTCAAATTCTCGTCAATCGTGGTGCATGTTGTAAAAAAACCAAAACTGACAAATGAGTTAAAAGTGTAAATCCTTCTCCAGAAAGTTAGCAATTCCAAGAAAAGATTTTATTGTAGGGAAAGAACGCTGGCTCAGGGTGGGCCTGCTTAGGAATTTTACGGTTGACTTCGTTCGCTTGTGAACTGGCAGAGCGTGAAGTTCTCTTTTGTTCCAATGTAAACAATTTGTTCTGTGTTTTGTTTTGACTTTCCTGATAAACGTAACATTTCTGTGGAAAAAAAATTTTTGTTTTGTTTTGCTTTTATTTTGGGTGGTACCTAACATCCCTTTTTAGATTTCTTACGAGGCTGGTATATTTTTCTCTTCGTTCCATGCAAAATAGAGACACACCTTTTTATTTCGATGCCTTTTTGGAAAACACATTGAAGACAATGGTTTTACTGAAAAAAATTAAAATTAGTTTCATATACGCACTTCATTTTCCGTTTCTTTTGTTTTTGAAAGCAAAAAAACATGAAAGCATTTATTGTCAATCGTATTCAAACCTTTTGCTTCCTTTAGAGTTGATTAATTTCCAAAGTAGTTTATAAAATATTAATAATTTCTCACAGCGACGGTTTCTTGAGAATTCTTTTCTAAATATAAATTATAATTTTCTCCAAGCATGGTGCATGTTAAACTGACTCATGAGTTAAAGGGCAAATCCGTGTCCAGAAACTTAACAAGTTCCAAGGAGACGATTTTGTTGTAGGACAGAAGGCTGGCACAGAGTGGGCCCGCCTACTTAATTGCTAAATGACCAATGTTTAGTGCAAGCCGTTAACGGCTACCAACGGGTAAATTGAACTGACGCCTCTTTATCTCCCTGCTAAAGAACTAATGAGACATTCTTAAATTCTTACCATTCTAAAACCGTCGTTGAAACTCTCTGTCCCTACTCGTTAACTGGCTTCAGAGATACAGTTTTGATATAATCTTGAAGACACTGCAACCGTCTGCAAAATGTTACGAGTGTCCCTTGACAGAAGCCAAAGAGATGACACACAGCCTACTTTCTCTTCTCGCCATTCGATTGATTTGCCAGCTCCAATGCAGCGCATTGAGACAGGACGTCAAATCACAGGGCAAGAACTGCATATTTACCAGTTTGTCTTCATTAAGGACTAAAATATAGTCCCATATCAGATTAAAAACCGAAAAAAGGTAAAGGAAAGAAAAAAAAAAATTTAAAAAAAAATCACACACCCCCAGGCAACGAAATCTTGAAGCTGAGCAAGAGGCTGGTGTCAGGTTATCTCTCCCTGTTTACTACAATCAATCTCTTTTTCTTAGAAAGCTTACTTTACATATCAATATCTGGGAAAAAAAAAACAAAACGAGTCATGGATGACTTCCCTTGCTTAAGCCCTAATAAAGAATTAACTATTTGCTTAACTTCTCTGATTTTTTCACTTTTCCTGTTTATCTTCTCTTTGTCCCCGTTACCTGGTTCTATTTTTCTATGGTTCACAAGATGCCTCCTCTACTCCAAGCCCAGTTCATTCTTCAGTCCTATTTTTCTATGGTTCACAAGATGCATCCTCTACTCCAAGCCCAGTTCATTCTTCAGTCCTATTTTTCTATGGTTCACAAGATGCATCCCCTACTCCAAGCCCAGTTCATTCTTCAGTCCTATTTTTCTATGGTTCACAAGATGCATCCTCTACTCCAAGCCCAGTTCATTCTTCAGTCCTATTTTTTTTTCAATTTTCTTTTTGAATCTTCGTAAGCTTTGCTCGGATCTCAAGGCCAGCTGACTACGGATGTTCCTTCCCCCCTCCTTCCCTCCCCATCTCTCTCTCTCTCTCTCTCTCTCTCTCTCTCTCTCTCTCTCTCTCTCTCTCTCTCTCTCTCTCTCTCTCTCTCTCTCTCTCTCTCTCTCTCTCTCTCTTTTTTAGGGTTATTTCAATATAATTATTTCATTTTTCCATTTTTCATCTTTGGCCTTTCAGTTTGACTCATTCAAGCCTGTGTCTGTCTGTCTGCCTGTCTCTCTCTATCTCTGCATCTGTTTCTGTCTGTCTGTTTGTCTGTCTGTCTGTTTGTCTGTCTGTCTGTCTCTCTTTCTCTCAGTGCCTCTATTTTTGGTCCTAAGAGCATAACTCTAATAGCTTGTAGCAGCTTATCTATCACTATATGCTTAAAAACGTCTTATTTTTTCTCTATCATTCTACCTCTCCTTTCTTTCTTTCTGTTTTCCTTTTTCTCTTCCGTCTCTTTATTTCGAAACAATTTAAATTTCAAAGTTGTTTAAAAAAAAAAGATCGATAAATTGGTGTACATATTGGCAGAGAGAGAGAGAGAGAGAGAGAGAGAGAGAGAGAGAGAGAGAGAGAGAGAGAGAGAGAGAGAGAGAGAGAGAGAGAGAGAGAGAAAGAGTGACAAGAGACAGAGTCAAACAGATTGAGGTACAGAAATTTGGAAAACAAATGTTTTCAGGATAGATAAATTAATAGGTACATAAATATATACAGTGGAAACCTAAAAAAAACCGATGTCTGTTTATATTCGAATTTCTCAGAAACTGAATTTTGCGAGACTATAGGTTTTTATTTGGTCTTTAGAATCTGAATCATAACTCGAAGTAATTCTGATTCAATACTTTTTTTATAAGAAGTCCTTACCTCCCCATAGGGAATTGCAATAGTACTGCATGTATCTCTTAAGCAACAAGCAATGCTAATCACCGCCCGAGCAAGGCTGATCAGTGTGCTAAGGACGGAGCTAAAATGGAGTGGTGCCAGTTTTAACACTGATACTGGTACTGGTAGCAGCCTGGTGTCATTTTTAACACTGATACTGGTACTGGTAGCAGCCTGGTGTCATTTTTAACACTGATACTGGTACTGGTAGCAGCGTGGTGTCAGTTTTAACACTGATACTGGTACTGGCAGCAGCGTGGTGTCAGTTTTAACACTGATACTGGTACTGGTAGCAGCGTGGTGTCAGTTTTAACACTGATACTGGTACTGACAGCAACGTGGTGTCAGTTTTAACACTGATACTGGTACTGGTAGCAGCGTGGTGTCAGTTTTAACACTGATACTGGTACTGACAGCAACGTGGTGTCAGTTTTAACACTGATACTGGTACTGGTAGCAGCGTGGTGTAAGTTTTAACACTGATACTGGTACTGGTAGCAGCGTGGTGTAAGTTTTAACACTGATACTGGTACTGGCAGCAGCGTGGTGTCAGTTTTAACACTGATACTGGTACTGGTAGCAGCGTGGTGTAAGTTTTAACACTGATACTGGTACTGATAGCAGCGTGGTGTTAGTTTTAACACTGATACTAGTACTGGTAGCAGCGTGGTGTAAGTTTTAACACTGATACTGGTACTGGTGGCAGCGTGGTGTAAGTTTTAACAATGATACTGGTACTGATAGCAGCGTGGTGTCAGATTTAACACTGATACTGGTACTGGCAGCAGCGTGGTGTCAGTTTTAACACTGATACTGGTACTGATAGCAGCGTGGTGTCAGTTTTAACACTGATACTGGTACTGATAGCAGCGTGGTGTCAGTTTTAACACTGATACTGGTACAGCGTGGTGTCAGTTTTAACACTGATACTGGTACAGCGTGGTGTCAGTTTTAACACTGATACTGGTACTGATAGCAGCGTGGTGTAAGTTTTAACACTGATACTGGTACTGGTAGCAGCGTGGTGTAAGTTTTAACACTGATACTGGTACAGCGTGGTGTCAGTTTTAACACTGATACTGGTACAGCGTGGTGTCAGTTTTAACACTGATACTGGTACTGGTAGCAGCGTGGTGTCAGTTTTAACACTGATACTGGTACTGGTAGCAGCGTGGTGTCAATTTTAACACTGATACTGGTACAGCGTGGTGTCAGTTTTAACACTGATACTGGTACAGCGTGGTGTCAGTTTTAACACTGATACTGGTACAGCGTGGTGTCAGTTTTAACACTGATACTGGTACAGCGTGGTGTCAGTTTTAACACTGATACTGGTACTGGTACAGCGTGGTGTCAGTTTTAACACTGATACTGGTACAGCGTGGTGTCAGTTTTAACACTGATACTGGTACTGGTACAGCGTGGTGTCAGTTTTAACACTGATACTGGTACAGCGTGGTGTCAGTTTTAACACTGATACTGGTAGCAGCGTGGTGTCAGTTTTAACACTGATACTGGTACTGGTAGCAGCGTGGTGTCAGTTTTAACACTGATACTGGTACAGCGTGGTGTCAGTTTTAACACTGATACTGGTACTGGTAGCAGCGTGGTGTCAGTTTTAACACTGATACTGGTACTGATAGCAGCGTGGTGTAAGTTTTAACACTGATACTGGTACAGCGTGGAACAGGGGGAGGGGAGAGATGCTCGAGGCAGGCGCAATACACACTCTATCAATGAATCAAGGTGCTCGAGGCAGGCGCAATACACACTCTATCAATGAATCAAGGTGCTCGAGGCAGGCGCAATACACACTCTATCAATGAATCAAGGTGCTCGAGGCAGGCGCAATACACACTCTATCAATGAATCAAGGTGCTCGAGGCAGGCGCAATGAATCATAGATTCGTTTATGCTTCGTTTTTGTAAATCGTATCCTCTTATTTCGAAGTTTAAACCTATTCCTATACAATTCGAATTATGAAGTTTCCACTGTAGATAGATAAACAGAGGGAGAGGGAGAGAGAGAGAGAGAGAGAGAGAGAGAGAGAGAGAGAGAGAGAGAGAGAGAGAGAGAGAGAGAGAGAGAGAGAGAGAGAGAGAGAGAGAGAGAGAGAGAGAGAGAGAGAGAGAGAGAGAGAGAGAGAGAGAGAGAGAGAGAGAGAGAGAGAGAGAGAGAGAGAGAGAGAGAGAGAGAGAGGAGTGAGAACATCCATGTGATCTCATGCAGCTGATAATACTGTGATGAAATAAACCATAGCCGATTGCCAAATCTGGTCAAAACCAAAAGTGTTTTATTTCACTCAGTGCGTTTCAAAAGTTTTCACTGGATTCAAAGGTATATGTATATGTTATATGTTATAGAAAGCAGCAATCATTTGACAAATAGAATAGAAATAAATGACCAAAAAAAAAAAAAAATAAATAAATAAAACGAAATAAACATTATTGAAAAAAAAACTTCCTCTAATACGGTTTCAAGCTTGCGTATGTTTTCACAGACTGTTTTTGCAATAAAAAATATTTTACATGGCAAAGAGAGAAACGGTTATTCTAATAAGCTAAAAAATAATTGCATTATATATGTACATATATATATATATATATATATATATATATATATATATATATAATATATGTATGTTTGAGGAAAATATATTTAAACCCTGTTTCAGTTTTCTGTTTTTTTTCCTCCTGTTATGATGTAGGGGTCGATATTTTATGCTACTCACTAGCAACCGTAAAAACAATTAAAAATCTTGAAAATTATATTCCACTCAGATATCAAGTAATTTGGTATGTCTGATTCTCATTAAGAAAAAAAATGAAAATTCATACAAAAAAATTCTCTCCACTCATATATTATTTTATATCGCCTGATTCAAAATGAGAAGATCACTTTAAACAAGAAAACGGCCTTACAATAAAGCACCACTATGATGTAAATATCATCACATATAAGCCACCAATACAAAAGACATGAAATAAAAACATATAACTTTCTCTAATTATTTATGACTTTTAGTAAAAGTATTGGCTGTTACGATAAATATTTTCTTCGCCAGATGATCTCAACTATCCCGATCCCCAAGAGAGGCTATGGCTGGGAGAACAACGCAGAGGCACCTGGTTTGGTCTTGTAACTCATGTCTGTCTTGCCAAAGCGACGATCGCTAGAGCCGCTCCTCCTAAAATTAGCATCTTTGTTCCTTTGACTGCAGCCAAACCAAATTGTGCCTGTTGGAGATTGTGAAGATGCGAAAAGATTCATACCAAAGCATTACAATAATTAGCCAAAGGCTTCCAAAAATTAGAAAGGGAAAAAATCTTCAAAAATAATGTTGTAAGTTTGACACGCGATTTCCAAGAGCATTAAACTAAAAGACTGCACCAAAGTATTTGAAAGATCTCGAATATTTTTTTGCAAGCTTTGCCCGCCACTGTCTCAAAGATAGCATTAGATTTAGTCAAACGGAAGCCGATTGACAAATCAGCCTTAAATACAGAAGGAAACAAGTGCAACGAAAAATGCGATTTTAAAATGCTTTTGGCATACGTAACGATGAATAGTGAAGTTCTTACGCTTCCTTTCGGTCTCAACTATCTAGGTTTGGATAATTTCTTTTTCTCTTGAAATTATTTAAGACAAAAAAAATTATACAATATCTTGCTATTCTAAATATTTAGTTCAGAGTTTATAATTATGTCTGTAGTATTTGCAAAAGTACATTGAATAGAGAGATGAAATTTAAATCAACACAGAAGACCACGGAATTAAAAAAGAGATTTCCTATTGACAAGAACTCAAATGCCTAAAAATAGGGTCTGTATAAAAATTTTCAACCAGATCGAGGCAAACTATTCAGAATTTAATTGTAAAGGCCCTTGAAAGGACATTTTTCTTAATTTATGTAGGGAATTTTTAATTAGAGTTATAATTTAGAAAAATTTAGAAACTGCTCTAAGCAGTACATTCTGAAGCAAACTCACTTGTATCCGTACGAAATAAATCAATAGTTGACTTGGTGTTTATTGAAAGACTTAGGAATGTTAAAGTGAACTATTTCAGTCGATTAAATAAATTTTATTTTTACACGTTTCTAAGCCCATAAATAAATGTCTGTAACTATCGAAACAAATTAACTGTGTTTGATATGTCATTATTTGTTCAACGTCAAAACATCAGCAAGAAAGAGCGAACTGAGAATGTAATTGTCAGATTCATTTAAAAAAAGATTTTTTCTCACTATTTTAATTGTCTCAGACTGAATTGGCCATTCATTAAATATGTACAATATCTAAAATCAGTAATGACAATTAATAATTAATCTGAACCTTCACGATGAACAGTTAAAAATATTTTAGAAATAAACAATATAAATGATCAAGATTTTTTGGCCGAACATTGTTAAAATAAACGTGAAACCAAAATTATGAGTAATTAGTTATTTTTAAGATTTCAAATGTAAATTTTTAAGATTATTCTGAATTTACTAAGTATATCTAATCATATCACTTCTTTTCCCCATTAGGAATATAAAAATAAATCCTGGACATATGAACGCATTATGTATCAACTTTAAGGCTGAGAAAGTCAGCAAAACATGAGTTTTATCTAATAAGTTTTTTGTATTTCATCATTCTTTAATAACATTAAGAACAAGCTTTAAGACTATGTTGATACAACTTAACTTATTTGTGATAAAGACATAAAAAAACGAGAAACTTTCTAAAAAATGAATATAATTCAATTTGAAAAAAAAACAAAACAACTTCATTATGTGACCCGTTTATAACCACGCAAAATCTTTAAATTATTTATTCGATTTGTATTTTATAATCTAAAGTGTTATGTTATTCCAAACATGATATTTTACATCTCGTCATGTATAATTATGTTAACGCTATCATTTTCCGGAGGTATTAGAAGAAATAATATGAGAGAGATGGCTCTAAATCGTCAACACTATGATTTTTTTTTTGTAGAAAAAGTGAATTAAATCCCAATGCATTTGTATATCTTTTAGACTAAGATTTTCTGAACTAGTTGTTAAAAAAAAAACAACAACTAATTCACTTTACCTGATCGCTTTCGGTTTTGTCGTATCGGCACCAGTTGGCGAAAGACTCGCAGTTGTAGTCGAGCACACCATATTCACTTTGGCCCTTCCTTGATTCAGCCCTCGCGACAATCTCCTCTGGAGGCAAAGGCCTGGAGCGTTATCGATCCAAAACAAAACAAAAAAATTAGCTAGAGATAATAATGATGGTGTTGATGACTGAAATGAATGTGAATATAGAGTACAAAAAAGATGTATGGCATAGCTATTATATTTCAAAAGTCAGTGTTTGGCCAAGGATTAACTTGCAAAATAGTAGTGAAATTAAGAACAGATTGAAGCTAATCTATGTCCTTCTAGATCTAGAAGTTTGATGTCTTCAGGCTCGTTAAGATAGATATCTAGATTCTAAGCCTTAGATAGATGTATTCTTTAAGATTGATCTAGATCTTGCATTAAAGTAATGAAAATAACATTAGATGTAGATTTCATTCTACGTTTTTGGGCTAAACTATCAGAATAAGTCTACATGTAGTTTGTTTTTTCGAGTTTCTTTGTGATAAGAAGCTTATAGTTTTTCCTTCTAAAAAAGATGTAAATCTAGAGAAATCTACATTAAGATATGAAGTGAGTGCAGAATAAATTCTGATACTAGTTAAGTAGATCTTTCATAAGAATAATCTGATGTAGAGAATAAGTCCAGGTCTTTTACTTTACTAAAATGAATTTCTTCTAATATTAATTACAATTTTGATCTTCATCCCGGTTGACTGCAAACATACTGTAACGAAATATTTGTGCTACATGTTGATTAATTCTCTAGAGTCTAGCTTTGAGTTAGAATCGACTGATTTACATAATTACTTTTACTATTTTTTATTTCCAAACCCATCAAAATGATAATCTCAGTCTTTAAATGCGGATTTCTCAACAACTTGATTTTTCGAATTCCTTTGAAAATTTGGACTTAACTTTCAGAAAAATGCCTCGATAAAATTTTAGCACATGTGGCGCTCATTTTTGTTTTACTAAAAGTCAATACCTAAGTAAGAAGCTTTTCTTGATATTTAAACAAATAAAAAAGTTATAAAACTTTTTAAATTGGAATTTCAGTTATCACGGCAAATAATCAGATACTCAGCAACAGTAAAAATGTTTTTTTTTTTCATGAATATTATTAGAGATAACCAAAACTGATCTTGGCACGATTTTTTTTACTTTTCTGATCCTTCCATATAAAAAACACACAAACATATTCCTTTTATTATGAAAAAATTGACAGCAAAAAATGTGTAGTACCGTAATTAGTTTAAGAAGCAAAAGAAACATTCATTTTGTGACATGCCAACTAAGGATAATAAATAATAATAGTGATGAGATTGCTGTTGTTGAAGATGATGCTGATAGTCATGATGTAGGTGTTGATAATGATGGAGGCGATTATAGCTAAGATCATGTAACATGATAAAAAATGTTAATGAAGATGGCGGTGATCATTCAGGAGTGGATGACTAGTGCAGGGTTGTGTATATCAAAAACAATCTTATCACATTGTCTGCATACGAAAGAGCTGCAAAAGATAAAGCAATCCACTGGATTATTAAAGGATTGGAATATCTCCCGTATTCCCGGCAGTAGATGATGTTTTACTTGTATCATATTCTTAAGCAAATGTATGTTATGCATGTTATTTTTTATATAATATGTATGTTATTCTTTATGCTATGTACGTCATTCTATATGTTATGTATGTATGTTCAGGCCTTCTAGCCTGCTTCTATCTTATTCTTTTTCTTGTAAAGCGCATAGAGCATTTTAATCATTTGGATATGCGCTATATAAATGCACTTTATTATTATTATTATTATCTCGAGCTAAAGACAATTTTCTTTCTTACGATATGAAGAGATGACATCAAACTGAAATACGAATATATAAAATTCACTATCATAAGAATATATAAAATTCACCATCATAAGAATATATAAAATTCACCATCATAAGAATATATAAAATTCACCATCATAAGAATATATAAAATTCCCCATCATAAGAATATATAAAATTCACCATCATAGGAATATATAAAATTCACCATCATAAGAATATATAAAATTCACCATCATAAGAATATATAAAATTCACCATCATAAGAATATATAAAATTCACCATCATAAGAATATATAAAATTCACCATCATAAGAATATATAAAATTCACCATCATAAGAATATATAAAATTCACCATCATAAGAATATATAAAATTCACCATCATAAGAATATATAAAATTCACCATCATAAGAATATATAAAATTCACCATCATAAGAATATATAAAATCACCATCATAAGAATATATAAAATTCACCACCATTTCTCACATTACTTACTTCCATTTCTCATCAGCAGCATTGTTGACATAAACCTTTGCTTCGTCTCCGCCCATCATGTCGGAGAAAGATTCTACGAACACCATAGCATTCTTAATGTAAAGAGCATCTAAACTTGCGTGGGAACTTGTTGCTCCTTGTTTTTCAATGACGCTCAAATGGCAAACTTTCCCATCTCCTGCCACGATAAACAATTGCCATCAAACAAAAGTAAAATGCGTTTATCATTTTCGAAGAAACAATTTACTTTTTTATGGCGATGATCTTTTCTTTATACAAAATGAATTTTTCCTTAAAATGTTTATTGCTCTGTTTTCATGAAAAGTGAGTGAAAAGATGACGAATCGATCGTTTCTAGATCAAATGTATATCCTCGGTAAAAGGCGTGAAAACAAACTCGTATGCTGTATCTCTTGAGAATTGAGTAAACAGATGTTATCGGTAGGATGCGGCCAATCTCTGAAATAAATAGTTTTCATTTATTCAAAGCAGGCCTATTACTGTTGTATTATTATGTTCTATCTTGCGCACTTTTAATCTCCATATAATACATTCAATAGAAGTTTTAAAACGTAATTTATATGTATGTATATATATATATATATATATATATATATATATATATATATATGTATGTGTGTGTGTGAAACAAAAATAAAATAAAGGGGTTTTCTTAAAACGATCGTAAATTTGTAGTGACTGTGTAGGTAAAGCGTAATCACAATTTACGTTTCACAGCCATAACAAATCGTCACCAAATGTACAAAACAGCTTTGTCGAATTTTACGAGTGAATTTGGATATACCTGAAAAGAATTTAACGTCTAAACACGTATCCTAGAAAATTAAATTTGGAG
This sequence comes from Elysia crispata, assembly GCA_033675545.1. NCBI lineage: Eukaryota > Metazoa > Mollusca > Gastropoda > Plakobranchidae > Elysia > Elysia crispata. The sequence goes on along the minus strand of JAWDGP010005499.1, from coordinate 8,594 downwards.
TTCACTGTAAAAGGAATTGGAAGCTTTTTTGAAACTTCTTAGAAACACAACGTGAAGAGTTTGCTATTTTTCTAAACCTCAATCTAGTGATAGATTCTTTTCACGCTTATAATAATTATTATCTAAGGAAAACTTGCAAGACTTACCGCATTGCAGTACACCTTTCCGCAAATTTAACCTAGCCTTAAAATGAGCATTAAGAATAATTATAAAAAGTATTGGTAAAGTAAAAAATCAGACATTTTCCAAATTGATTAAAACATGATATTTCAAATTGCTTTCCGCATTGCCCCTGAAGATTTCTTCTGAATGTTAAGCATCGCCTCAATGTTTTAGAGAAGCTTTGTTCATCTTTTCCTGATCCGTTCGCGTCCCTCTCATATTCTTTCCCTCTTTCTCTTTATCTCATATTCTCTGAATCTCTATTTCTGTCTCTCTCCTTCTCTCTCTCTCTCTCTCTCTCTCTCTCTCTCTCTCTCTCTCTCTCTCTCTCTCTTTCCTTCTCTCTCTCTAAGTTCTGCGGTAATAACGGCAAACTTTTTAAATTTATAGTGTTTGAAAGGTAAATTTGTCTTAAAAATGAACTTACATTGTAAATGTTTTATATTTTCATATCTCACTCAATTTTTTTTTAACATTATCCACTTTTAAAAATCTCCTTGCAACAGTTAAAAAAGTCTTCAAATCCTTCAACTTATATATCACCAATGGCAAGTTCTCAATTTATAATCTATCTTGATCTTTATAAAAAGACCTTTTTTAAACGTATTCCAAACATTCTAGGTGTTTTATACACATCCCACTTCCCTCACTTGTAATTATACAACAAAACGCCAAGATGAATCAACATGAGTTGAAATTAACAACCCAACAAAACCTGACAGATAAATTTTTGGGACAAAAAGAGGTGTGTCTGGTCAGAATAATGAACCTTTTTACAAAACTTACCCACATAAATGGCCCAGTGACTATAAGTGCTTCGTTCGATTTGCAGTCTTGAACCTGGTGCAATATTATATACTCGTAAATCTTCCTCTTTGTAAATGCGAAGCCGTTTTTGGAACGAGGTCGAGGATACAAAAGATGACATGTTGAGATCTATGGAAATGGAAACCATGTCTGGTGATTCGCTACTTTCCAAATCTATTTTCGATACATTTCAACACTTATTAGAAGCCTATCAATTTTTGCAAAATGTATTCAAAGGAACTTTGTCTTGCGGGAATCCACAGTGTTAAAGATGATAAAATGTAAAATAAGCTCTATAATCATATTATATCGTCCAAGAATTAATGAAAGAATCCAATACAAAATCAAAAGACGCGATTTATTTTTCATATGTTATACAACTTCCTATTTGATTGATATACAAAAAAAAATTATCTACGAAATTTTTGTTAAAACATATTTTCTAGCTATTGATGCTCTCTTCATATCTTTAATTGATCATTAGAACTTGCAAAACATGTAAACATGTTCAAGTACCATTATGCACAGAGAAAAAGAGAGAGATAAAGAGAGAAGAGATAGGGAGAGAGAAAAATCCATTGAAAGATTTCGAACAGCAATTTCTTTTGCTTCTGTTCCTATTATTCAAATGCGCGTAAGATATCGAAGTCCAACGGTAAAAACTGAATGAGCAAAATTTTTGAGATATGTTTCTCAAAAAGCATAAGGACTTGCTTGTTATTTGTTCTTCAATTCCAGCTTTACGGTTGCAACCAACCACACACTCACACAGTACGCGCGACATTTTAGTTGTTCACATAACTGCTTTGCCTTTATACCCAATAGAGTCAACCGTAAGATTCCGCATGCTTTCTTTTGTATTCTTTCAGAAATATGCATTAATGTGATTAAAAGTTCCAGAGTTTACATCTATTTTCACAAAAAGTGCATCCTGTCTCTTTTGTTAGGGTTGTTTCGACAGCAGAGCTACAAACAAAACCTCGCTAAATAGCCTTTGATAATTGCTCCAAGACTTCAAATCATATTAGTATTCATTTCAAAGAAAAGTCGACCTCAAAGTGATATAAAAGGATTATAGCAATACAAAAACTAAAGAACTGATTATGTCACAGAATCTTTCATATGGAGCTGAATAACCGGTCACCAAAAGCAACATCAAATAGGTCATACATTATTGCTTTAAATGCTCTACTGTTGTTGTTGTTTTTTTTACTGCAGATATATAATTTTAACTGTAAATATGCTATTTGCAAGAATACGTTAAAAAAAAAAACTCTGTTGAAGGAAAGAATGTAATGCCCAAAAGATCGCCATTGAAAGATACAATTTTTCTAGGAATTAATCACTAGAAAGGCTTTGGCTTTGCTAACCAAGCAGATTAAAAAAGGGAACAAGCAAAGTGCCTTTGATGTTGAACTAAAATGCAATAAGTTTCAAGATTGGTGAGGAGCTCTCACATACTACAGTCAAAAATGTTACCTTGGATATAATGGTCAGGAGAACCCAGGCCGCAAAACTGAAATCTTCACAATTTTAGAGAAAGTCCGCACAGGTTGATTGAGATTTTAGCCTGACATCCCTCAGCCAGGCCTCAGGACCGCTGACGGCGTATGCCACAGCCCGCAGCTTGTGCGCCTTCCTATGCAAACGAAAACTCTTTAATAAGGAGACACCTTTTCCTTAGAAAAACGAGTCACTTGTAAAACAAACACAACAAAAAAAGCATTGAAGTTTCGTGATGAACGAAACTTTAGGAATTTTTCTTCTTCTTTATCTAAAAAATGATTAGGCCTGCGGATTTCAAGGAAACTTTTACAGGTTCAAATTATCATTTACAAAACAATGTGTTTATGTCTCAATAACATTACTCTCTATCCCACACCCCAGGTAAAACATGTAGCCTCATTAAAAAGAGTAAGTTATGGATTCTCATGAGGCTCTGCATTGGACAGTTACAGTTGTCGAGGGAGGAGTTCAAAAAACGATAAGAGCAGAAAAAGAGAAGGAGGAGAAAGAAGAAGAAGAAGAAGAAGAAGAAGAAGAAGAAGAAGAAGAAGAAGAAGAAGAAGAAGAAGAAGAAGAAGAAGAAGAAGAAGAAGAAGAAGAAGAAGAAGAAGAAGAAGAAGAAGAAGAAGAAGAAGAAGAAACTTAAGACGTTTGATGTTATGAAAGACCTGGATAATAGTGTTTTATACATATATATATATATATATATATATATATATATATATTTCTCTGTCCAATATGAGATATTTATATTTAAATTGAAACTACACCTTTGAAATGATTTTTGTTATTGTGCTACTTTAGATTATCGAACAGGTTTTACTTTTGCAGTTTGGACACATATATACAACAAAACATATTTCTTCTCCCATTTTAGGCATTCGTCTCATTGGATTTCTCCAAAACCATTATGGCAAAGGGGCGAAACGACCAGTTGCATGTTAGATTTACATTATAGATACGAAGCTCATGCAGCGCATCAATGAATTTGAATGGATTTCGGAGCAGTTATAAATCTCATTTCAAATACCCCACTTCTTTTGTTTATTAATTTCATCTTTAACAAGGACAGCAAGTACCAAGCACAATGAAAAACTCTGAGAGAGAGAGAGAGAGAGAGAGAGAGAGAGAGAGGGAGGGAGGGGAAGGGAGAATGAGAGAGGGAACGAGAGAGAGGCAGCGACAGGAATAGAGAGCTAAGACAGAGACAGAGATTCAACTCCTTAGTCAATTCAAGCCAGCATGTAGGTCACTGTTCCTATAGCACCTATTTTTGTAGACTTGGATTGCTCATTGGGTAAGTGCCTGGTCTTGTCTTGGCAAGGCGATGGATGCCGTATTGAGGTGCAGGTCCGATCCCTGTCCATTCTATCGGTCCTAATGTTTTCACGTCTTTCGTCTTATTTGTCGGTGGATTTTTCTATACTATTTTTTCTTTATTTACAGTCACTTGCATCTTTAGATCCTTATATCTAGTTCCGTCTGTCTCAGCCTCTATCTTTGTTAAATTGCCTTCTTTTATTTTCATATTAAAAGAGATAGAGAGAAAGAGATAGATAGATGAGAAAGAGGGAGAGAGAGAGAGAGAGAGAGAGAGAGAGAGAGAGAGAGAGAGAGAGAGAGAGAGAGAGAGAGAGAGTGGGAGATAAATAAATTGAAAGCCAATGAAATAGACTGACATATAGCACTTCACACTGTCTCTACATATCAAAGTTTCTGAAGCTTTTAAAGTGTAACTATACATCACATGGTTATATATCTTAAGAAAATTACAAAAGCATAATGGAACTATCATAAGGAGTGGAAATTAGATTTAAAAAGGCTGCCATAACTTGTTCTGCCTCTATCATTGTTTTATTATTCATGACAAAATGTTATTTTCCAGTATCTTTACAGATTTATCTGCCCTGATCTGACCCTGTCTCTTCCATTATCATTATTATGAAATACGAATGATCAGAGAAACTATTTAATGTTTAGATTTATATTTTTTTTTACCTAAGACAAATCTCTCGTATACAATAATTTATTTTTTTTTTACTTTTTACATTGATCATTGCAAAACAATTTTTAACATGGGCCTGGTGTTGTGTATACAAAAATACGATTTTGTTTAGCTTCTCTCCGGTAATTCATAGTTTAGATATTAAATACTATGATATGTTTGGTGTATAGCATAACTTTGGGAGCTGTCAATGTAACTGATCAGTGGAAGTAACATGTTGGCGGAGACTGGTCGTACCTTGATTTTTTTAAAATCTAAATCTGCCTCAGAATCTAAAACATAGTTATATGAAGAAAAGCAGTGTTGATGTTGTTTTACATTCACAACCATAATTGTCTTTGAATAAAATACTATAATTTTCGTGCAGGTGTTTTCTAATATTTCCTTTCTTTTCAGGTGACTGATTCAGAACTAGGCCTACTTTAAATGGATTTTTGGAAACAGTGTTCTAATATATTCTGTAAATAGTTATGAAAGAGACAACAATGGCTCATACACATCCTGCTAGACAGCATATCCCAAGATTTCGTGCTTAGTGCTCTGTATGGTTTACATCTGGTCTTTGTGCCATTATACGAAAATAAGGATGCCACATACGCAAGAAAAGAAAATCTCGCTCATTAAGACTGGCCCTGCAAAAAACTCCAATCCTTGGTGCAATGAGCTCTTATCTTTCCAGATTACTGTGAAAGGATCACCATCTGCCATGGCTCGATCAATCGGCGGGCTCACGATGTACATGGACAATATAATGGACAAGGCAGATAAGTCCATTGCTTTCCCTGAAGTGATTGGCCAATGGCCAGAGAGCTAGTCAGTTGTTTGACGGCCAAATTCAATGAAGATAACTTTACTGGAAACGCAAGGGGAGCAATCTAGGGTTCATAAAAGTGTTCACTCAACAGTAGAACATAACTAATTAGAAATTGTAGTAATTTAATCTCCCAATCTTCTATATATTATATATTATCATTTTAAATTACTTATATTGCTGAAATACTCGGTATAAACTTGCCTTCTTTTGAGAAGCTTATTAAAAAATCCTTTTTCATTTATACAAATATTACTAATTGTTATTATTATTATTATTATTATTATTATTATTATTATTATTATTATTATTATTATTATTATTATTATTATTATTATTATTATTATTATTATTATTATTATTTTTATTTTTATTATCATTATGGTAACTATCCTTAATATTGTTATCTCCTTAAAGTAAACGAAATTAAGGCTGCATCTTACAGAGCACATCACCAGCTTTCATTCTCGATGAACTTTGTGGCGCTGTGATATACTCAAATTTTTGCGCTGTAACAGAAATATAAAGAAATAAGCTACAAACACACCTGTTTGTATTGTTTGCTCTTTTCAATAGGCAGTTCCTTAAACAACATTGTTTGGTGTTGAATCCAGCACGATTTGAATATCTTAGATCTCAGGAAATTTATTTTCAAATGACCACTGGTGAAGATTTTAGGGTCTCCCCTTTTCAGTTCCACCATGCTTGAACAAGGCTTATGTTCAGTGTGTACAAATTCGTGCAAACACCTTGTCGCGCATGGATTAGACCAAACAACTAAAAAAATAGCACACAAAAATATCCCGGAAGGCTAATGCATTAATATAATGTAGCTGATAAGTTTTATAAAAAAAAATGGTGATCTTCTTTATAACCTCAAGAGACAGAAAAAAAATATTGCATAAGAATACTGATTTTACATGAAACAAAAGTTGAAATATAATAAGAATTTTTTTTCTTCCGAATACATAGGTATAGAAGAGGCGGCTTTAGAGATTTACAGTTACAAGATTACCAGACTTGCTTCATAAGCAGATCAGGTCAGGTTATTTTCATATAAGAAACTTTCTTTGCTCGATAAAGCAAAATACGTTTGTTTTAAGATGCATTTATTTTTTAAAGGCCAATGTTCATTGTAACTGTTATGGGCAGATTAAGTGGTATACATTTCTCCCATTAAGAGCTTAGGGTAAGCCTTCTAAATAAAACAGAAATAATAACACAACATTTCCTAATAACCAGATATTTACGTCTGAGTGCTTTAGGTACTACTGGAAAGAAAAATGTGCAACATGGTTTGAAACAACAAAAATTGAATATAGAAAGCGTTGAGTTAGAATCTTAATCTCATCATCGTTACCATCACAAATATCTTCATAATTTTTTTTGCTCTTATGCCTTCATAAATAACTGAGTTTGATATGTTGAGTTTAAAAAGCTGTCCTTGGGGTATTTATGATTTTTTTAGATCAATTTTTTTTTCGGAAACAAAATTAGTTTTTGAATCCATTGCCAAAATTTGTAAGATTCTTTTAATCCTTTAGCTTTATGCATTTATGATATGATACAAACGCATTAAAGAGTTAATGCCATACATATGAACATGTTATTCCACCATCCAAAAATATCAGCTGTCTGAGATGTATAATTGTAAGTGAAAAAGTTGTTTCTAAGATAATCATTGCAACTACTTTAAAATAAAATGGCAAAGCTCATCTTTAAAACTTACAAGACTCTATTCCATTAATTGTAAGTGGATTAGTTTTATGTCAAATTACCTAATTAAAGTTTTTTTGAGTAATGTGATGCGACTGTTAGAAAAACAATTTAATAAAAACACTTCACACTTCCTATTTTGTATGGACAAAGGTTCTGGCTAGGGAAGCGGGGCTTTGATATTACCAGGTGTGTTTTTTTCTTCTCCTAAACTGACCCACAATTTCTTGGTACATTGGACGTGTCTCGTGTGTCTCGGCCATGACCAGGGTGGGGGGTTGGGGTGGGGGTTCAGCAGATCATGTCCAGAACCTTTTAAAAGCTATCGTTTCTTGACAATCTATTTAATATGCAGGTTTTGTTTTTGCCTGTAAGAGTTCATCCATCTCGTTCGTTCCTAGTTTGTTAATGAGAGGCCAAAATGGCAGACTTTCCAATTCTGTTTTGTTTTTGTTGTTTTTTTTTGTTCAAGAAAAGTACCTATGCCTGCTTAAGCGCACAAAATATATCTAAAGAATTTTACAAATATGTTTCTATTACGTAAGCTTGAATGTTATAATATTAACTTAACATGAGTCATGTCACAAAGCTCGTATGATCAAACTATGATTGTTTGTTTTCAGGTACTGGATGAGGAAAAGTGTCCCGATGGTGTTGCTATTCTTGGCCCAACCAACATAATCGAGTGGTTTTATATTGGTTCAGCAAATGAACGCTAAACAAATGTCGTTACTGGGTTTACTTAATCCACCAATGTCGTTGTAAATAATTATGGTGAATATCATCATTTAATTGGGCAAGTCCTTTCAAGTGGGGAAGATCTACGCCATATCTTTGAATAGCACCTTCTACTTTGCTTCTCTTGGACAAAGTCATCGAGAACCATTTACTCTTGAAAATCATTGTCACCAATTGAACGTTTGATCATCACTTTTGATGAAAACAACACAATGAACAACAAAAGTTTCTTAAACATTACCATGACTAGTCAAAAACTGGACACAATCTTGAAACTCACTAAAATCCTATTTTTTTGCACAGACCTTTGGAAAGAGAAAATTTACAGCCGTAATATGTGGACCCTAGCAGTGCTGCACATTCTTTCCTCCATTCTTCTGCACAGTTGAATGGTCGCAGAACAGTGGGATATCATACCGCTTTTGGCCTAGGTTTTTCTTGGGTGAAATTCAGAACGAAATATCTAACAGGCCTGAGGAAAGTTACCTGAAATCTGCTACAGTTTATGTTGTTCTGAGTTGTAAGAAGAAAAAAAAAAGAAACAGAAGCTCTGGGCTATTCAAAAGCATATCTATACTCTCACAAATATTTTTGAGGAATTTAAAACTTACGCCGCGGATTTCGAAATTGAAGAACTGTTTCTTTCCTTTTCCACCCTGAAATTTTGAAAAGAAATGCTAGAAGATCTGTAAAAATATAAGAGAAAAAGTCATTATTTCAGCTTTAATAAATAAGATCCGCCTAATTTTTGGTCGCAGATTTCGAAAATAGAAGTATATTTTTGAATTTCAACAGACTTGAGCAAAAATTTCGAACGAAATTTTATTCGCGGCTGAAGGGAAAGTCTCG
>JAWDGP010005498.1:0-29740 GCA_033675545.1 Elysia crispata | reverse complement strand
AATTGCCTCGTTGCTAATAGACACGTTTTTGAATTCTCAACGATTACGGAACAGATAGAAGAATGATCCTACGAGCTAGCAGCTCATTTCCTGCTAGAAACTGTCATCTTTGACTTCGCCTCCAGAATTCGGATTTTTACCTTGAAACATTAAGTATAATTATATTCACATTTTTCAATAGTAAATCAACACGCAAAATATCATTGTTGAAGCCGCAGCATCTACAGCAAGTCTCAAGAATTTGTAGAAGCACCAATCTAAGAAAACATGACAGTGGCGATGCTGCAGCTCATACTCCTAGGAAGGAACATTCGGATTTATCATTGGCTTATGCTCGCTCTGCAATATGATGTGCCACATAAAAGCATTCTAAAAAAAAAAAAAAAAAAAAAAAGATGATTACGATAGTCAGGGAAGAATCTGCCCCGAACCACTTGTCTCAGCTGTACTTTCATTCAGGGCCTATATTCCGCCTCGAGGTCGTTGCAGGATCAGGGGAAAAGTTGCTGAGAAGCTGGTGCTAAATCACAAAAACCATGATGTTTTTCTCAAAGAGCCAATACCGTTGCACCTAACTAAGACCCACCAATATTCTGTGTCACAACCAAAGCTGTGAAAATACTCAATTATTGACTTCACCTGAACATTATCGTTCACCCAAGCCATGCAGAAGTCTCAGTTTCTCACTGGCAAAACTTTTTTTTTTTTTTTTTTTTTTTTTGCAAAGTCAACAAGGTCGTCGTCGATGTAAAATCAGGTGCGTATTTATAGAGGTTTTCTTTTTGCTTACTTTGTTTTGTTTTTTATCAGCAGCTTTGAAATGGGAAATCCTCAAAATCTGTTCGTGAGCAAAATTGGTTGCATTTAAATACTTCGGACTTGAAGTGCTTTTCCAAGCCCGTTACACCCTAATAATCTAAAAGCCATATCCAGTACATGTAGCAGTGCAGGAGGCTGCTTTTATAAGTTTGCAACAACAGGGGGCATTTGAGAACCCACAAAAGTCAATACTCATGACACTCTAGTTTAATATAAAAGGAAGAAAAAATAAGGATATTTCTGCCTTAGTTTTCATTGACTTACCAGTGACCTTGAATTAATAATTAAAAAGTTCACAATCACCCAATTCCCCAGTCAAAGAGACTAATGCGAGATTGGGCTGAGGTCATAGTTACAAAAAAACATTGTAGATTTCCACAATTAGATCTGCCTCGATATCTCAAAAATGAGATTGGAACTCAAGCACCCCTAAAGTATCTTGCTCTTGAAAAAAAAATTCCTCTTGAAATAGCCCATGCATGGATTAGTTCCAAGAGAGCAAAGTTCAAATCACGCAAGACCCTACCTGAAGTTACACATCTACCTAGATGGGAAATCCTCGTGACCGGCATCAACGCTGAGGAAAAACCTGCAGAACTTCAGATATCTTTTTCTAAAGACTCCTGAACAGAGTTATGCGCTGACGGCTGCACAGGTTTTCCTTTACTCCATCGATACTTAGAGTAATTAATACACTTCGTTTCGTTTTCCAAATGCGATTGTACAATAAGGCTCCGAAACAAACGTCATTTTGAAGATGCCGACACCTGCTAATTGTGCCCGGCCTCAGGTCTTTCCTGGCCATGTAAAATCTTACAGTAAGTTCCTCCCTGATATGTCAACAGCCTTTGAACTGCTGAATTAGCTGACGAAAATGACGGATGCGTAGTTGCAGTGAGGTACTACAGCAAATTCAGCTTTCCAGACAGCGATTTGCTGATTATGCTGGCCGCTATGAATCCATGCGTCGGAAGTGGACATTTCCTGTCACGCCTTAGACATAGGAATTGTTAATTGCTTTACCACAGATACAGCTGTGAAAGTGAAATACCCTGAAGAAAGCAAATCAACAGATCACGCCCTAACCTCTATGGCTTTACAATATTCCCTGTCTGACAATAATTATTTCCGGCATTTGAGATTTCGTTTGCTTCTTAAGAATGGCTGTCTATTTTTTACAGTTTCAAAGGAGTGACCTCTGCTCTCCCACATTCTTCATATTCTATACCTTGATCATTTTGGCATTCAGAGAAAATACCAACCACGCATTGTGCAGCACTTGGGATCCTTATAAGATTGCAGACAAGCCTTGAAGCTGTGTTCACATTGACCTTAACATCTATTTCAGGAGCTACCACTCGCTGATCGTGATGGACACATTTTGCGCTTTCTCCAAGTATCCGTGAATAAATCTCATATCTTCTATCTTTTCAAACCGACTTCCTGCAGACTGGAAAAGGAACTGAGCTAACCACAAGCCACGGTGATCGACATCGCAGCTTGCTTCTCACCAGCGGTATGGGTAGCGGGGCATTCAACATCTACATGATTCCTGTTTCATCTGGAACAGCTCAGAGCAACATGGACCCTAGTCTATACCTTCAAACAGTCTCTCAAGAATTATTCTGACCTGCTCCTTCCTTAAGCCTTAAGAAATGCCTTATGCACTACGCGAGAAGGCTATAGAAGGTCCAGCGAACTTATAATGAAATAGATCACATATCCGTGGTTCGCCTTCTCCTACAAAATTAGACCGTTAAGAGAAATTAATGGAATTCAGCTATGGTGCCTTTTTTTGGTCACCATCTGCTCGAGGTCAAGATATTTCTGAGGTTTCGCAGGAAAGGCTTACGGGCCCTAAGATAGACTACGACGTAATATTTTTAGGCTGACCGACATCATTTGCATAAACTCTTCCCACCCAGCGGTACGTAGCAAGAATCAGCTTTTCACCAAACTTGCTTACCCTCTCACCGAGAACGTAATTGTTATGTAAGGGTTACATGATGACTGCTAGCGATGATCTAATGTTACCGGTACTGAGTACTAGCCTGGGCAAGGTGCAAGCGCGCTATGGAGAGTGTTTCCACTGCTCCACTGCATGCTCACACAGTTACATTACATAACAATCACATGATCCGAGACAGCTTTACCAGCAGCTGCGGGTTCACTGGTCTAAACAGCTGACCAGACGCTGACCAGGTCGCTCGCTCCTTGCGCCTTCCAATGTAAACAACGCAGGCTGATTTGCACACTTCACTAGGGAAACCACGTGTTTTGTACGTTATGACTCATGTTTACAGTACGTAACTCAATCTGCGAAACATAGCTATTGTGTGAGGTCAGATTAAATGGTATTTGCTTTTTTTCTCTGAACCTGGAAATCTTACAAACGATATAATGTACTAACAATACAATGACAATGTAAACATGTGAGAGCTAAACGTCTGGCACAGCTCAATTCTGCTAGTTTGAGTTGTGGAAAAGAGCCAAGAAAAGTCGTCTGAGGAGGAATGATTCAGGCTTACTATACGTTTTTATCTCCAATTTTTCAATCTAACACAAATTGGCTCTTTACGATTTTTTCATTGTTTGACATAGCGGTTGACTCATTATCTTTCTCGAAGATAACCTTTGAGTGAAATGGCTTAAGATCTTCAACTTTTTCTAAATGATAGCCCTAACGTCAATTTTATTAAATTAGCTAACGAACATCCTGGCTCCTAACAAAATAAAAAGTAACTAATTACTAGCAAAGCCTGTTAATCTGTTTTTGCTTTCCCCTAAAATAAGTTCAGCTTTCAGTTAGATTTGAAATCTTATATAGGACTACATATTTCCTTCATGAAATTGTTGTTGTTAACATGAAGCTTCAGTCTCTAAAGTGACAAAACATTCTAATATTATCAATGCTTGATATTTTGTTTTTCGAAGTTTTATCTATTTTCGTCTTGTATATATATATATATATATATATATATATATATATATATATATAACAAATGTGAACATTGTATATATATATATATATATGTATATAATGTCTATATATATATATTTATAAATATATATAATGAATATATTTATATATATATACACATATATATATATATACATATATACATATATATATATATATATATATATATCTTTTTTTTTTTTTTTAAATCTAAAAACTAGGCTAAAGTGGTAATTTTCATGCATCAAAGTTTGATCTATTTTTTTTTATCTAAAAATAGAAAAAGAAGAGAGCAACAAACGTTTGTATCTTTAGTTAATCCAAAACTAGTCCAAGTGTTCTTGGCAGTGAACGTTTGACCTAATTAGTTTCGCGATGCTGAGATTTTGTTCAGTCTTTGCATGATATTCTTAAAGTTAACTTCTTCTAATATACAAAATTTATAACTCGTCACTATACCAAGAAAAAATTGCTTGATTCAAACCTACCTATCTCTCTCTCTCTCTCTCTCTCTCTCTCTCTCTCTCTCTCTCTCTCTACTCTGTGTAACTCTATCCTGTCTATTCATATATGCTCCTCTCAACATCTTCAGTGATAATCTGACAGAGATCTTCAACTTCTTCATTTTGAGAAGATCACCAGCCACAGACTGAACAACTTAAGACAAGTGCTTTTGAGAGGGAATCCTTACCATCTACTGAGTTTTGAAGGGTGACGTGATTAGAATCAATGTGACGCAGTTAAGGGATTTTGCCCTTGATGTGTAAGTTAAAAAAAAAAAAAATTTAAACTAGTTTAAATTCATGTGATCATTACTTTTGATACCATAGAAATAAGATAAGTTATAAAGGTAAAAATGAATTGGTATAGACATGTTGCTTGACTTTTCCTTTTCAAACACAGCATTATACCAGGCTTCTGTCATAGTCTTTAGGGAGAGCATTTGCTGCTCTAAAGAAAGGTTCTTAAATTTAACAAAGAAGCAAAATCAGCTGTCATATATGTTTGATGTGGTAATTAAAAAATGCTTTTGTAAGTTTATTGTCAAATATTACAATAAGCTATTGAGGTCCTTCTATAGTCCAAAAGATATTTCGTGCAATTATTTATTTCTGAACCAACAATAATATTTTAATTTGTTGTTAGAACGATTTTTGTATTTCCAAAGTAAATGGCTTAAGTCTCAGAATCTTGTAGTGATTAGTTTAGTCAAATCAGACATGGCCAATAATTGATGGCTTTCTCTAGTTTGATCTAATACTCTCAATTCTCTTTTTTTGCTTGTGACAAGATGATTGAAATCTAGGTTTAATTATTGTTTTATCACAATTACAATGGGAATAAGGCTGGTAGACTTAAAAAATCAACACCCGTCCATGACAGAGATATAGATTTAAAGTGCTGAGATCTTCTGTTGGTTCAGTTCAAACAGCCTTGTGACATCATTGCATTATTATCTTTTTTGTGTGTGTTTTTCTGTGAGGGATATGTGGACCCAAGGGTGCAACTAGCCGATTTTGGAAAGGAGGACCTCGGGGTAGTAACAATAATTCTAATTCAGATTAATTCGAGGCACTTGTGGGATTGACTGACAGTGACAAAAATAGCATTATATAAAAGAATATATTTATGAACTTCTCTTCCTATATTTTTAGTTAAATAACTTTGTACAGTGCTTTCTTTATTTACTTACATGTATCTTTATTTAAGTCGCCATGTAGCGATGTATTTTCTGGCTTTATTTTTACTTCAATTTTCAAAGACGGTTACAGCGAGAGAGAGAGAGAGAGAGAGAGAGAGAGAGAGAGAGAGAGAGAGAGAGAGAGAGAGAGAGAGAGAGAGAGAGAGAAAGCATAAGCATACAATGACAATATATATATAGTAGTCAGTTGAAATTTGAATTCTCAAGATTCATCTCTCGATAATTCAGGATAGCTCTCTTTGGTCTCAAATAACATTATGGGACTGATTGAAATAAGATATTTTGAACAAAGCTCCCAAGCTTTTCAATTTTTACTTAAATTTTTTATAACCTTTGACCTTTGTTACTCGTGTCTTTTGTTCAAACCTGCTCTTGTTGTATATTCTTACTTTAATACTTTAGTTATGACCAACTCTTGAGCTCAATTATTATTCTGCACAGCGAATCACTTATTCTATTTGTGTGTGTATGTGTGCTATGCTGAGGTTTCTATGCTTGCTGTATGCCAGTTGGCCTGGGGTGAGCACTGAGCAAGATCCACTTGGTTTGAGTGAACTAATGAAGTCTACTACGCACATCAGTAAGGATTCTGATGACATTAGAATCTGCTTTCTGGTTTACTTGAGACGGCATGAGAACAATAAACCATTCCATCTTTTAGCATGGATCCTGATACTTGCACATTGTGTGAGGTCAAGTTAACTGGTGTGCTTAATAAGAGAGCTCAACTGTGGGAGCATTTCATAGATATAGAAGATCTTACTTTAAATTCTCTTCACACGACACTGGTGTTTCGAGCGAAGGACAAAGGTGTCGCTTGTCCTCCGCTCTCTCCGGCTATGACTGCTCGAAATACCAGTGTCGTATGAAGAGAATTTAAGGTAAGATCTATATCTATCTATATTTATATATATATATATATATAAAGTATGTATTTATATATATACACATACATGTATATAAATATATATATATGTATATATATATACACACACACACACACAAAACCTGAAATTTAAATTGTATATACAGTCTTCTGGGAACGCCTACTGCTAGCTGAATTTGACAATTGAAAATAGTTTCAGAGGAAAAAGGCCTTCTCGTAGTTATGATATATAATTTGAACATCCCTATATATACATAATTTTTTTACCTATACCCATATAAAAAAATTTGAGATTTGGGAACCAAGTTCCATCAAGCCCATATATAATGATATATATGGGAACTTTTGCTTCGTTTGTGTACATACTTTGTGGGAACCTGTAAAACAACAGCCATACTTATGATTGTTAAGACAGAAAGAACGAAATGTAGGAACCAACAAACGAATATATTTAAAAGACAGACTTAACCCAACTTCAAATCCCTTATAACCTTTTATGTACGAGCTCCTGAGAAATGTTCAATGCTTTTACGAGAGGGTAAAAGGTTTCCTACTTGCCACATAGAGATTCATCTTGCATTAAATCCGAGGAGTGGGAAAATTAAACAAGTGGTATGAGCCCACCTATTTCCAGGGAAATCCTTTTTAAATTATGACTAGTTACTGGAGAGTAAAAACCATGGTACAAACTAAAGTATGTTTACAAATTTAATAATAAATTTGAGTTATTTGTAGTGTAAGGTATACATTTATATATTTACTTTTGTATGTCTCAGCCTTATAAGAATGCTTTTTTTTAAGATTGTGATTGAGAAATTCAATTAACAAAAGTGCGCTTCCTTGTAGTATATTAATGTTGTCAAAAAGACAATAAAGCAAGAATCTATTCTGAATTCCACAGGAAAGGAGAGGGGTACACTTTTTTTCTAACCATTTCAATGAAAAGCCTAGTTCTGACAATTATCGTTAATAACATGGTCGTGTACCTTACGCTAATGTCCATTCAAGAAACATGGTAGCATTTTATTGCACTATTCATCCGTGATTGGCAGAAAAAAACGCATGACCATGTGTTTCTAAATTTTATTAACAATGATGGAAGAAATAGTAGCAGCAGTAGCAGTAATAGTAGTAGTAGTAGAAGCTGTAGTAGTAGTAGTAGTAGTAGTAGTAGTAGTAGTAGTAGTAGCAGTAGTAGTAGTAGTAGGAGAAGTAGTAGTAGTGGTAGTAGTGGTAGTAGTAGTAGTAGCAGTAGTAGTAGTATTAGTAGTAGTAGTAGTAGTAGTGGTAGTAGCAGCAGCAGCAGCAATAGTACTAGTAGTTGTGGTAGTGGTGGTGGTTTAAGTGTTAGTGATACAAGTAGTAGTAGTAGTAGAAGTAGTAGTAGTAGTAGTAGTAGTAGTAGTAGTAGTAGTAGTAGCAGCAGCAGCAATAGTACTAGTAGTTGTGGTAGTGGTGGTGGTTTAAGTGTTAGTGATACAAGTAGTAGTAGTAGTAGTAGTAGTAATAGTAGTCGTAGTAGTACATGTAGTAGTAGTAGTAGTAGTAGTAGTAGTAGTAGTAGTAGTAGTAGTAGTAGTAGTAGTAGTAGTAGTAGTAGTAGTAGTGGTAGTAGTAGTAGTAGTGGTAGTAACAGCAGCAGTAGCAGCAGTAGTAGTAGCAGTAGTAGTAGTAGTAGTAGCAGCAGCAACAACCACCACCTTTGTGAATCAATACAGTCATCAACAGATATATTCACAAAATCGCAAATAAGATAAATAAACTTTATTGAACACAAGAAAAATTTGGGATGGATTTACAACTGCATTTTAAATTGACACTAACATAATATGAAACATGTGAAAAATATTCTCCTTCCACACACAGAGACACCTGTCTGTCTGTGCTTACCTCTCTCTCTTCATTTGATAGCTTGGTAACATCTCATTAAATGATGATCTGATTTGTGCCGTGCTTCTGTGTTTCAAGCATTCATTCTCTGATATTGCCTTGCTAATTACTTTACCCAAAGGATAAACCTTGTCCTGAAAGAATGTATGAAATACACTCTTCAGCGTTACTAGCTCTGCTGTAATCCACTTTCTTTTTAAACTTTGTTGTGGTTTGCTATTTTTTGCTTGAACAAAATTTTCTTCATCAGAGCTACTGCTTAAAAGTGGAGCTCTTTTTCTCTTCAGGGAAACAGATTATTCATTCTCTGATTCACTGTGACAAGATTCAACTTCACTGTTTGCAATTTTCCTAGCTGTCTCATTCTCTGGGAAATGTCATGTGCTCTTCCTTTCCCTATCTTTTTTAGCACTTAACTATCAAAACGCAGTATAAGCATGTCTTTCTTAACCACATTATAAATTTCATCTTGAGTCATGCGAGATAACACAAAATCTCTCACATTCTTTGACCCCTCTTCCTCATCACCTGCAAACAAGCACTTTCTAGTAAGGCTCTACTAATAGACATCGTTTTCCTAGGCTCATAATTCTCACCACTCTCTCTCTCAATTCACATGCTTCAACAATTCTTCTCCGACAAAAAATCCATAGCAGTGCATGCAAGGTAAAAAATCAGTAACAGGCCTTGCTTTGCTTGGTCTTTTTGAAACAACAATGATGCATCCACCCGCTTGAAGCTCTTCTAAATTGTGTAAAAAATTTCCCTTATTTTTCAATTTGTGGATTCCTGTCAAATAATCTTTATACCTTGTTTGTGATTCTTTGTAAGACAATAACTTGGCCACTTCTGGTTCTCAAGAATGTCTGACTGTTAGGTGTCTTGCAATTTTTAAAACAGGAGTTTTGAAAAAGAAGCAGACCTGTTGTTTGTCTAATTTGCCTGGTGTACCTCTTCTCACAGTCGGCACAGTGGATACCTAAGAAATAAGAATAAATGGAGTAATGCATCTTAGCGACATTATGCAAAATGGCACAAAAAGAACAAACTTAAAGAGACAGGTATCTCAACCCATAATCTGCATTTCATGATCTACTGAACCCCCAGATTCATAGATAAAATTTATTTATCAGGCAGCATGATTTCCTATTGTTTTGCTTTTCAAGACAGCAAAAAATGGCACATGTGTTGAAGACAATTCATATTTTAATAATGTAAGATTAATGAAAAATTAAATGAATTTCATAGACCCCTATCATAACTCAAATCTTGGTCCTTATGTTAGCAAGTGTAATATAGAGCACTTTTGTAATCTGCGTTAGCACTCTCCTAATAAAGCTTCAGTTAAGGATATATTTAAAAAGTTTCTTTGTCATCAGACTTTAAGTGAAGTGCACATTAGTATTCTAAACAATAGACTCTTAAAAATATAAGAAATAAAGTAACTAATACTTAATGCTTTAATGAAGGAAAGAACAGCGTGTCAATTATGTTAAAGACAAATGTTCTATACTCACATGTCTGTTTAACTACATGATCGCAATATGGTATGGTCTGGAGTAATTCCTTATATTTATACTTTCTTATTTCATCAAAATCATTTTTTTACCCAATACTATCTGTAGCAAGTTTGATTATATCTTTTTCACTACTCACAGATATAGGCTTGTTTGAATTTTGCTGTGGTACCTCTTGGAGAAACTTCATCCTCCAACAAAGCTGAGGCAGCCTGAAAGCAAATAACACAATTCTTCAATTCCTATAATCACATAAAATTCACTTTACTTTTGTTGCCTCTTCTAAGAAGTTATTATATGAAATTTCACTAAAACAGGCCTATCTTTGCCGTATTTACTGATTTTACAGGACTTTCCTGAAAATTGTCAAAATTGATTTCAGGCTTTAAAAAAAGTTAAGACTTTTTAAAGACTGATGTACACCAAGTATATAACAGGTGTGTTGTGCAAAGCATTTACTCTACCTGTCCTTTTCATGTATGTAATTCGCCAGACTGACTAAAGGAATACTCTGAAAAAAACTGACTACCGCGATGTGAATATGAGTCTATCTCCATTCCCTTACCCCAGAATCTCAACAATTGTATAGAGGTTTCAATGACATAAGCACTGATGCAAAGAATTAAAGAAAACCTATACCAGTTGAATTAATTTTAGTATACTGTGATTAGGGAGAAGTAAGTTTCTTTAAACTTTTTTCTCTAGGTGCGGGGTCATTTCAAAGTCTGATAACCTAATTGAGTATTTTCAGCCTCTGAGCTTTTGGTTTAACAAACCAATCTGTTCAAATGGATTAATCAGGAGGCAGTCCTATTATAGATGTTTATCACATGCCTCACTACAGTCACAGTGATAGCCAGTGTTGCATAATTTTTTTAATCCTACCTTATTACATTAAATGAGCTGAGGTTACCATTAGTTGATGCATGCAAAGGAGCTTGTAAAATAATAATTGAAGAGTCTTTAGTTTGATCAGCCCCGTCTACAAAGCTTAGGCCAGATTGCTAGTAATACACAATGATATAAACAGTAACTTAAATATTCACTAAAATTGAAAAAAATCAGCTACTCTTTAAAACTCAAAAGAGTAATACTTGGCTTGGGAAGAATGAAGCCTCATCCCTATCATCATCATCATCATCACACGAGTCTGGAATGTATGATTCATCATTGTCAGAGTGAAAAGGGTTGGTAACAGAGCTGTCAGAGTCACTGTCAGATAACGTTTGAGGAATGGCACTGCCCTGAAATATAGAATAAGAAACCACTGAAATTGCAAAAGTATCAATTCATATGTGGCCTCAAAATGACACTAGCTACTCTCATAATTCAGAGAATTGAGTAGTTATGAACTGCAAAGTGACTAAAATGACAAACAGGTGAGATATTTCATTTGTACATGTATGTATTTGAAATATTCTTTTATTTTGAAAATAGCCCTCTACCTAAATGATGATTTTTTTTAAATACGTGAAAGGGTAAATATCTCACAACATTGTCGCAGACTCCTTACTTACTTTATAATGATGAGCCATCACTCTTGTTAGGACTGTCGGAGTCTTTGGTACATCAAGGATTGTGCTTATGAAAGGAAAAATTTGAAGGTGCCAAAATTAGTTTATTTTAAATAAAGCAACTGAGATGGTCTCTTCATTATCATTGATAGCACTCGTATATCTTTTCTCACTTCCTTGAAATGTAATCTTTCACCGTAAATTATTGTTAACACAAATGTTGTTCTGTACTTGATTTTCTTTATTAATTGCAATCAACTTTTCCCTCACAGTGGTACTTGAGTGCACATGTAATACTGTACGAGTTCACACAGAGTTATTCTCTATTCTTTTAATTAATTGGAAAGTTATAGGGATGATATTCATTCCAGCTATTCTTATGTATGCCAATAACAACACATTTCAGCTCAGTAATTATCCTTCTTCTTTTTGCAAAGGTTAGCATTTCAAATTCGTCCATGCAGATTAATTTAGCAAACATTTGCTTTTGATACAACTTGAGTTAAGGTCAAACAACTGTATAAACTAGATCGTGATTAAAATAAGGTCAGAACTGAAAATTCTGTCTATGTAAATAGGAATTGTCTTAGGAATGTAAGTGATCTTTCTGCTTAAATTGAAACACCCTTTATTGGGATTTCACTGTGATTTTTTTTCGCTAATGCATCCAATGGAATTATCGAATTGAGTACTTATAAAAACAGACAAATTAAAGGTAGAGGAGAATTTATTTGCTCATTTAATATATGAGTGTTAGCCATTTTCTTCAAATTTAGAATTATATTTAAGAGATAGTACAATGTTCTTAAGAGAGGTAGACGAACACAGTTAAAAATTGTCTCAGACTTCTTGAGTACTTACTTCTTTACAATCTGCAATACTGACTGAGCTGTTATGTACGGCCTATGCTTTCTACTAGCAGCAGTGCAAGAGGTTTCTTCAGTCTTAAAGGGAGAAAAGAAGGAGAGAATTGAAGAAAAAAAACCCAGTGAATCAATCACAAATATAAACATAATTAACATCATTACAAAAAAATTACATTCATTTTAACTGTAGATGCATATTTTAATCAGAAACACTTCTGTGGACCAAGCCTTAATCTATATAGGTTTCATAGATATTGATTAAGCCTTCACTGCTGAGATTTGCACAAGAAAACACAACATCAAAATTAAATACGACTTTAAAAAGACAGGTAGATCAACTACAGCTAATTTTCAAATCGCACCTGTCAAAAGCTTTCCCAGCCCTACACACTGCCCTTTCTTAGCTAGCCAGGCAAGAAAAAAAATGGGGAAATCAAGAAAATGTGTATACATGTCTGTATTTCCGTGTGTGTGTGTGTGTGGGGGGGGGGTGTTTACCGTTGATGTTGCACATGGTTTTCATGTTTGTAGATGACAATTTGTTGATTGAGATATTGCAGTTAGAATATATTTAACTTGAGCATGGGGCTCTGCATAAAAAGAAAATGATTTCCCTTGTGGGGCACTACTTAAATGGGTCAAGAATGTTTTAAAAGTTCCCTATCACTATAATTAAATTCTGGTAATTTTTTACTTCTACACCCGCTCTACGCAGAGTGCTGTTTCTTGTCTTTCCGGTCGACCTTGACCTTGACCCTGATCGTACGTACTACTTTTTCGCAATTTTATTGAATGTTAAAAAAAATAAATATTGAAAGAAATGGGAGGTGGGGCACCCCCCCCACCCCCCCCCCCCTTAAATAATAAAAAAAATTCCGGCGGGGGGGGGAAACCCACCCCCGCACCCCCCCCTAAGTATTTATTTATAAAAAAAATGAGGGGGGGAATTCCCCCCCTCAACCCCCCCCCTGGTACGATCAAATCAAGGTGAAGATGACTCGGAAAGACAAGAAACAGCACATATTAAGAAAAAAAAAATTACTATAACTACAGCTCTTACCTTTACTCCGTCTCAGCTACTTCGAACACTTCTGAATCACCATCTTCAATGTGGACAAATAACTTCTGATGGTAAAACACTATGATCTCTTAAATATGTTAAAGCTCTAGCGTCGTTATTGTAAAATTCAGCAATAGCTTGAAAATAATCTAAAGAACACTTATCACAAGGAGCCATGAAGTAAGTCACAATCAATGAAGTAAGTCACAATCACGATCAATACACATTAGCTGTTGAGCCTCTGAGTAAAGACAATGAAATGACAGAATCAAGAGACGCGATCGATCAAAAGACGCGCCCTTAATTGCGCATGCCAATTAACGGTTGCGCATGCGCAAAGAGTAACTAAAAAGAAAGTAATACGCATGCGCGAAAGACGGAAGTAATTAATATGCAAAAAGGCACCTACCTCGAGCAAATCAGTACGGCAAAGTAGGTTAATAAAGAAGAAATAATCCATATTAAAAAGTGAAATATTTCAAAAACTATTTATTTGCGGCGAAAAAAACCTTCAGATGCATCTTCAGCACATCAAAATCTATCAGAAAAACATCACTTTGAATGCCGATGCGTTAGGGGTGTACAGGTAAAAAAATACCTAAATTCTTAGGTTTGCTTTCTACAGTTGCTCCACCCCAGCCTTGTTAACCCAAAATCATAGAAGATGACATTATCTTTCCATAAATCAAATGAACTAATGAATTGGCCTTTCGACTGTAACAGGAAACCACACCATCCAGAATTCTTATCAGTAGTGTAGGCTCTTTTGTTTACATGGCAGTCATATTGGATACTGGGCGAATTAGCATGATCACCAACCCGTCTTGAACACTCAAACTCAAAGGAGAAAAGTAGGAGTCAAAAATATATAACATATATTGAAGAAAAAAAAAGAAGCAGGCTTTTTTTCAAATTGTTTTTTTTTTCAGTATCGTATCCAATATGGCTCTCATGTAAACAAGAGACGGGACCACACTTGTTTGGTGTGGGCCGTTGTTCATGCTAGATAGTAACAGTTGAGAGGCCCACCGTCCTTAAATAACATTGGGACTAGATCTAGAGTAATTATGCTTGCATAAGGTGAAAGCTACTTAAAAACTTGCTGAAAAAAGTCATTTTTATAATATTTTGGATGAAAAGATTCTAGATCTAGATAATAGCTAGACCAAGATCTTAGGGAAGCCTAGACCTAGTACTAGATCTAGATCTATCTCGAGATTTCCAACACCACAGTGTACAAAAGAGTATGAGTGTTTGAAATTGTTAAAAATATGCAGGCTTTTAAAACCCGTTAATCGCACTATAAAATACTTTTTAAACAAAACTTTAATGTGCATAAAACAATCTTTTAATTACTTACCATTTCTCTAGAAGTTTGGTTCAGCGTGAACATTCGTACGTATTCGAACTAAGCAAACGGAAATCGGAAATGACTTGTAGGCGGAGCACATGGTTGAAAGTCCCAAGTCAACTACGACCTCTGATCTCCGCTTCAGGAGACGAAACTGTCAGAAAGTCGCTGATCAGTGATCGCAAGTCTTGGCCTCATTCTAAAAATTGACACTAATAACTAAATACTGTTAAGGGAGATAAACGCATTAATTTTAACCTTTTGTGGGAACTTTCGGCTGTGCATCGGTTATACCCCATAGGTGATTCTGACAATATTTCAGCCAAATGGTTTATGGGAACTTTTTAGGTTCCCAGAAAAAAATCAAAGTTCCCTCATTGCGCTTGAAAAAACATATACCGGTTCTCACATCTCCGATAGTGCAAGAGTATAAATACGATACATATTTATGGACTTTCAAATTTCTGAGGCAAAAGGCTTCTGAACCACTGAACCAAATGACTTAAAATTTTGTTGGATACCTAATCTATAGTGGTAAGATGCACATCTATAAAAATAAGTGTGAAGTCTTTGTAATTTTTTTGTTTGAAATTTTATTGTTTCCTCATTTTAATACCCTTTATCGGCCCACAAACGCCATAGTCAAACTTTTTAAAGCCAAACGGAAGTCTACTATGCACGGGATACTGAACGGCGATTCACACACTTATCGATGTCTCAATCCGTACGATTTGTGGTTAAAACACAGCTTATGGACAGACTCTTCCGAACGATTGATGCTGTTCAAAATTAGCAAAGAATCTATATCTAGATCTAGGTAGATCTAAATCAAGAATGCCACGTAAAAGATAAGGGGGTTCTTCAATAGGAAGGTTAACTCTTCGCAAAAAATACCATAGAAACAGACACAGATCTAGATCGTCATCAAGTGAGAATGGCAAGTCAGACTCAGAGTCAGAGAATGCTAGATCTAGATCTAGATCTATTCGAGTTTCTAATTCTACAACCAGAACAGAATCAAGCTCTAGGTGTGCTTTTCAAAGTGTGCAACATGAGGCCAACAAACAGACGCCAGGCTACAGAAAATGATGCATATCAGACCGCTCTTCACTTCAACACTGATCAATAGAAAAATGAGACCTCAATCGAAGACATGATCCAATGCCAGCACTGCCAAGCCATGAAGTTTAGAGATGAATCTAAAGGTATGTGCTGCAGTAATGGAAATCCAGAACCATTTCCACCTCTTCCACAGCAATTAGCAGTCCTATTTGAAGGGACAACTGATCAATCTGTGTGCTTTCTACAGGACATAAGGAAATACAACAGTGCATTCCAATTGACTTCTCTTGGCTGTAAAGAAGTGAGAATGAATGTGTGGAATCCACAGTTCCGAATTCAAGGTCAAGTTTGTCACCTCATAGGCCCTCTAGAACCTGCTGATAAAATGCAAGATAGATTTTGCAAAATCTACTTCATGGACTGAAACCAACAAATTCATCACCGATGGACTTTGTAACAGCAATTTATTGGACATTCCAGAAGCATTGAATTAGAATCACAAATACGTGAAGGAGTTGAAATGTGCATATATGAGTTTGCAAGCTCTCGCCAAATAGAAAATTTCCGAATTGCTATCAGTGAAACAGCGAGACCAATAGGGACACATGAAAGGACACAGTCACACACAACGCACCCACACTAAATGAAGAAATGTGGTCTACAAAGAAGTGTTATAAACAGGTCAGTGCAAAGTTTTTTCGTTTGGTGATAACTAATATCTTTCTCCACAGGTTATTTTTCCTCCGGTGGTGACTCAAATCCCTTTTCACAGGTGATAACAATGCATCTCTCTCTGTGTGTAACTCGTTCCTGTCTATTCATATATGCTCCTCTCAACATCTTCAGTGATAATCTGACGCACATCTTCAATCTCTTCTTCATTTTGAGATCACCAGCTACAGACTAAACAACTTGAGACAATGTGCTTTTTACCATCTACTGAGTTTTGACGGGTGACGTGATTAAAATCAGTATCATGCATCAGTTTTTCAATCTTTCATATCATCTCTTTTCTTATCCTTTCTGCCCAAAACAAACTTCATCATTCACAAAAATCATTTTTTGGGGGGGATTTTCTCCCAAAATTAGGAGAGGGAAAAAATCATTTGTTCTTGATTTAAGTCTTTGTAGGTCAAGACAAATTTTGGGCTACATTTGTAGACCAATCAAAGGTAGTCGGCTTACACCTCATATACAAGTGAGACTTACATTTTTACCTTGTACTATTCATATTTTTCTTTTCAAGCAGATTTCATGTCTGCAAAGTGTTGTCTGTAATCTCCCCCCCTATATAAGCCATGCTTTTTTACCTCTAATTTGAGCAATTATTATAAATTAGATTTAATCTTAAAGCATTCTAAGGTTTACACTTTTTATAAACATACATTTAATTTTTACATTGCTTGCTGTAGCCATTTTTTTTTGCTAATTAGTCAAGCTAATTTAATATTGAGCTATAAGAATGTGATCTTCAGCTCAACACTGTGTGATGTAACTGTCTAAACCTCGCCTCCATTCTCACTCTTTCTTTTCTCTCCCATTTCTGTTGTTCTGTTTTATCCTGGACTGAGACTCTGAGGATTTTCTCCTTTTCCCTTGTCCTATATCTACATCATTTTTTTTCCATATTAAATCTTCATTTCTGTTTTTCACTTCATAGACATTAGCTCTAAACTCTTATTAGAGCTGGCTCACCAGAGTCAAACCTTTTTTTTTTCCTCCAGACCTTTTGAGGCTTTTATGTGAGGGATATGTGGACCCAAGGGTGCAACTAGCCGATTTTGGAAATAAGGACCACGGGATAGTAACAATAATTCTAATCCAGCTTAATTCGAGGCACTTGTGGGATTGACTCACAGTGACAAAAATAGCATTATATATATATATGAAAGAATATATTTGTGAACTTCTCTTCCTATATTTTGAGTTAAATAACTTTGTACAGTGCTATCTTTATTTACTTACATGTATCTTTATGTAAATTGTCATGTAGCGATGTATTTTCTGGCTTTATTTTTACTTCAAATTTCAAAGAGGGTTACAATGAGACACAGAGAGAGAGAGACAGAGAAAAAGGGAGAGAGAGAGAGAGAGAGAGAGAGAGAGACAGAGAAAAAGGGGGAGAGAGAGTGAGAGAGAAAGAGAGTTCAATGAAGCAAGTTTTTCTTGGTGTAATGACGAGTTGTATATTAGAAGAAGCAAAAGAATATCATGCAAGAATGAAGAAAATCTGAGCCTGAAGAAAGAAATTAGGTCAATGGGTCCTGCAAAGACCCATTGGCCTAGTTTTGGATTAACAAAAGATACAAACGTTTGTAGCCTGGTCTTTTTTCTATTTTTTTTTATTAAGAACAGATCAAACTTTGATGCATCAACACTTAGCCTCTCTCTCTCTCTCTCTCTCTCTCTCTCTCTCTCTCTCTCTCTCTCTCTCTCTCTCTCTCTCTCTCTCTCTCTCTCCCCTCCCTTCCTTCTCTGTGTAATACATTCATGTCTATTCATTTATGCTCCTCTCAACATCTTCAGTGATAATCTGACGGACATCTTCAACCTCTTCTTCATTTTGAGAAGATCACCAGCCACAGACTTAACAACTTGAGACAATGTGCTTCTGAGAGGGAATCCTTACCATCCTTACCATCTACTGAGTTTTGAAGGGTGACGTGATTAGAATCAATGTGAAGCAGTTAAGGGATTTTGCCCTTGATGCGTAAGTTGATTTTCTTTTCTCAAGAATTTTTAAACTAGCTTAAATTCATGTGATCATTACTTTTTATACCATTGCAATAAGATAAAATATAAAGGTAAAATTGAATTGATATAGACATGTTGCTTGACTTTTCCTTTTCAAACACAGCATTATACCAGGCTTCTGTCATCATTGTTTTTAGGCAGAGCAGTTGCTGCTCTAAAGAAAAATACTTAAATTTAACGAAGAAGCAAAATCAGCTGTTGTATCTGTTTGATGTGGTTAAAAAAAGAAATGCTTTTGTAGGTTTATTGTCAAATATTACAATAAGCTATAGAGGTCCTTCTATAGTCCAAAAGATATTTAGTGCATATATTTATTTCTGAACCAACAATAATATTTTAATTTGTTGTTAGAACAATTTTTGTATTTCCAAAGTAAATGGCTGACGTCTCACATTCTTGTAGTGATTAGCTTAGCCAAATCAGACATGGCCAATAATTGATGGCTTTCTCTAGTTTGATCTAATATTCTTAATTCTCTTTTTCTGCTTGTGCCAAGATGATTGAAATCTAGGTTTAATTATTGTTTTATCACAATTACAATGGCAATAAGGCTGGTAGACTTAAGAAATCAATCCCCGTTCATGACTTGGCAGAGATATAGGCTTAAAGTGCTGAGATCTTCTGTTGGTTCAATTCAAATAGTCTTGTGACATCATTGCATTATTATCTTTTTTGTGTGTGTGTTTTTTTTTTCTTTTTTTTTCTCCAGTACGACTGGCGGGTTTTTCAATCTTTCATATCATCTCTTTTCCTATCCTTTCTGCCCAAAACAAACTTCATCTTTCACAAAAATCATGTTTTGGGGGATTTTCTCCAAAAATTAGGAGAGGGAAAAAATCATTTGTTCTTGCTTTAAGTCTTTGTAGGTCAAGACAAATTTTGGGCTACGTTTGTAGACCAATCAAAGGTAGTCAGCTTACACCTCATATACAAGTGAGACTTACATTTTTACCTTGTACTATTCATGTCTTTCTTTTCAAGCAAATTTCATGTCTGCAAAGTATTGTCTGTGAATACATTCCTTTGTTTTAAGGGTTGTTATTTTTTCACTGTGTGATTTGAGTCCTCTGAACTTTTCAGCTTTGAAAATGTTATAGAACCAGAGTGTGATTTTATATTTGCAATCTGTGCTGTATTTATGGCAGTGGTTGTCTACACATAATTTTATGTAGAGCAGCGCCCAACATATGTGGTATCCATCTATCTTCAAAGTTCAAACAACAAAGACAATATGTGTTTATATTGCTTACAACTACGATTTTTAGATATACTTTTTTTGGTAATAACACGGCAATCCTTAGATGATTCATGGAAAATTCTCTGTATAGCAATGAATCAGGTGCCCTGCTCTTTAGATTAGGCAATCATGACCTTCAGCGCATATCTATCCCTTGATGCTGTTAGTGTATCTGTCAGTCATTTTACATTTAGCCATTTTTTTAGTCCATGCTATATCTTCTCTCTCTTCTTTCCCCTGCTGCCTTTTCCTTTAAAATCAATCCAGTTGTCACAAGATGTTTCAGTTTTTTTTCCTCATCACATGGCCATAAAAAGACTGCCTGTAGTTTACATATGGTATTTATGACCAATTATGTGCCATGTCCTCGTAGCACAGTTTAGTTTGATTTCTTTCAAGTCCATGAATAAGATGCATAGCATTCTCCTTTTGAACCACATTTCTGTTTTCTCCTTTAATTTTGTAGTTGTTTTTTTTAAATTGTCCAAGCTTAGCATCCATACATAAGGATGGGTTCAATAAAACACTCCAGTGCTCTTCTTTTCATGTAAATGAGATGTATTCATTTGCGAGTTCTGATTTCAGTCAATGAAGTAAGTTTTTCTTGATGTAATAACGAGTTATAAATTTGTATATTAGAAGAAGCAAAAGAATATCATGCAAGAATGAACAAAATCTCAGCCTCGCGAAATTAGGTCAATGGGTCCTGCAAAGACACATTGGCCTAGTTTTGGATTAACAAAAGATACATACGTTTGTTGCCTCGTCTTTTTCTATTTTTTTGTTTAAAAACAAATCAAACTGTGATAGATCAACACACACACTCTATCTCTCTCTCTCTCCCTCCTTTCTCTCTCTCTCTCTCTCTCTCTCTCTCTCTCTCTCTCTCTCTCTCTCTCTCTCTCTCTCTCTCTCTCTCTCTCTCTCTCTCTTAGTTCAATTTCACTTTTTGTTTCTAAACCTGTAAAGTGTGTTCTATTTAGATAATTGCTAAAATCAGATGAGATTAAATTAGCTCTTGAAACAAAGAATTTTGTGCAATTCTTATTATAATTTATTTTTATATAAATTATATCTCATTATTTCATATACAATATATTTCAAATTTGATAAATATCTAGTCTTTATTAGGCTAAGGTTTCACCCCCCATATTAATCTTTCTTTTTTGTGATTCCTTTTCAGAATTAAAACGTGGGACCTTGTTTGAATCCTCATAGCTTTCTTAGCATCCAGTTTCTTGATAACGCTTTTGAAGAGAACAGGGAAGATATGTTGACTGGAGTAAAAACCTAATTAATGAATATGTGGAAAAAAATCTTATGTGAATTATCAGTTGTGCTTTATAATAATGCAATGTAAGCTGAAAGTCAAACAGATTAAAGTTCATTTAACAATGCTCTTATATTTATCATCTCTTTTATATTATATACATTAGTTCTCTTGACGTTATTTTTAAAACACTGTATTATGTGTCTTTTGTAGGAAACGATGTGTATTATGAAATTATGTCTTTTTATATTTTTATAATTTGAAATTCTCTGAATAAACTCAGATAACTCTTTTTTTTTATCTATCTTTGTTATTTTTGATAATGTTCCTATTTTTAATGCCTCCCACATTCAATACTTTGAGAGTTTAAACCCAACGATTTTCGTATGTGGTTATGGTATTCATCAAGTGATTTCAATTCATTGCAATTTGCACAGAGTTTAAGATCCGTCATTTTTATACAAAAGAAATATTGAACTCCATTTAAAGTAATGGAAGCATAAACTCTATTACCGAATCGATAATGCGTGGATGGTATGTGTTGGGAACATAACACGGAATAGCCAACTGCCACATAGATGGTGAATCAATATTGAATAATTAAATATGGGTGAGAAAAACCTCTATACTGCTTTCTCTATAAACAAGCATAATAACAAAATACCATTACAATAGAATAGAATTCGAAATAGAAAAATATCAAAACGGTAGAATCGATTTTGATTTTTTCTTTCTCTATACTAATACAATACCAATGCTCTAGAATCGAAATGATCTCTATAAATCATCAAAACAATACCACATTATCAGAATATAATCAAATTTGAGACCGGAGTAAAAAGTGCCCTTATATATCCTTTTCATAACATTTTTTTTCGATTTTTTTTTTTAGTAATAATCATAATATTCCTCTTGGCTATGAGAACTGTCCATAGCATTATTTATAGATATTGTTCTATTTCCACTCCCTTTAGTAAGACACTCTGCTTCCACTGTTATAGCTAATCTTGATTTACCCAAGCAGGATATAGCTGGTAACACTCAGCGGCTGCATATATTGAATTTTATAATTACATGTTCTCTTAATATAAGAAAAATGACACGATTTTTTTTTTGGGGTTGAATGAGTGGGCAATAAGCTTTTTAACTGGAGTTAGAGCAAATCTTTACGATTGGACTGATGACTCGAAAAAGATAGAGATGAAAGATCTGGGACGGCTAAAAAGATAATAGTTATTGTGCAATGTGAGGAAAGAGAAATAACCAGGTACATGGTCACTAACGCCAACCGGCACGTCACTCCATAATGGTTTCTAAAAAAAATAAATAAAAAATTGGGTTTTGAGATAATTTCTCAAAAGAAAAATATACGAATAAAACATTCTAAGCTGGGGCAGAGGAGGATAGTTTTTACCAAGTTTATAGATTTGAGGATTCTACACTTTGGTACCTTATAACAAAATAACCTGAAGCTGACTTACTAAACAATACAACAAAAACAGTCAACAATCAACCATTCTCTCTGCACTTTAAAAGAAGAGAAGAAGAAAACAATTATAAGAATATTATAGGCTCCACCCAAACTAAAATTAGAAGTCATAAATTATAAAGAGAAATCTAGGGCAAGAGGCAACAGTGAGCAGACCCAAAGACGCTAAAGACAGCAGTCGAGTAGACTCAAAAACGTACCCCATTGTTTAAAGGTAAATTTTAAAGACAGTAAAACTGAACAAAGGAAGATACGTTGATTAAATATAACTTAGCCAACAAGCCCAAAAAGGGAGACGGTTAAAAATTCGATTCTCCGGTTGCCATATTAGTTTTATGCTGTTTATAGAGATTGATATATTAGAATTGGATTTTATTTTTTTCCATCTCTATAAATAATAATTTCAATATGGCCGCCGGGAAATACTAAGTTTTCGATATCTATAAATAGCATACTTTCAATATGGCCACCGGGAAATTCTAATTTGGCAATCTCTATAAATAGCATAATTCCAATATGGCCGCCGGTTAATTCCAATTTGGCAATCTCTATCAATAGCATAATTTCAATAC
This sequence comes from Elysia crispata, assembly GCA_033675545.1. NCBI lineage: Eukaryota > Metazoa > Mollusca > Gastropoda > Plakobranchidae > Elysia > Elysia crispata. Next base: position 6,792 of record JAWDGP010005498.1, on the reverse strand, counting down.
GGCCGCCGGTTAACACCAATTTGACAATCTCTATCAATAGAATAATTTTAATTTGGCCGCCGCTTAATTCTAATTTGGAAAATCTCTATAACTAGCATAATTTCAATCTGGCCGCCGGTTAGTTCTATTATAGTCATCTCTGTAAGAAGCATGATTTCAAGATGGCCGCCGGTTAATTCTATTTTGGTAATCTCTACAAATAGCATTATTCCAATATGGCCGCCGGTTGATTCTATTTTGGTAATCTCGATAATTAGCATAATTCCAATATGGCCGCCGGTTAATTCTATTTTGGCAAAGTCTACAATTAGCATAAATCCAATATGCCGCCGGTTACTTCTATTTTGGGAAACTCTATAATTAGCCTAATTCCAATATTGCCCCCGGTTAGTTTTATTTCGTTAATCTCTATAATTGGCATAAATCCAATATGGCCGCCGATTAATTCTATTTCGGTAATCTCTATAACTAGCATAAATACAACATGGTAGCCGGTTAATTCTATTTTGGGAAACTCTTTACTTCGCCTATATCCAATATGGCGGCGGGTAAATTCTATTTTGGTCATCTCTATAATTAGCATAAATTCCAATATGAAGGCCGGTTAATTCTATTTTGGAAATCTCTACAATTACCATAATTCCAATATGGCCGACGGTTAATTTTATTTTGACAATCTCTATAATTAGCAATAAAATCTAATATGGCCGCCGAATATTCCCTTTTGGTAAATTTTATAATTAACATAATTCCAATATGGCCGCCGGTTAATTCTATTTTAGAAATCTCTATAAACAGCTTAAATCCAATTTGGCCGCCGGTTAATTCTACTTTGGCAAAATCTATAATTAGCATAAATCCCATATGGCCGCCGGTAAATTCTATTTTGCGAATCTCTATAATTAGCATAATTCCCATATGGCCGCGGTTAATTCTATTTTGGCTATCTCTATAATTAGCCTTATACCAATATGGCCGCTGGTTAATTTCAATTTGGCAATCTCTATAATTAGCATAATTCCAACAATTTCAATATGGCCACCGCGAAATTCTAATTTCTATAGATAGCATATTTCCAAAATGGTAGCCAGTTATTTCTATTTTGGCTATCTCTATAAGTAGCCTGATTCCAATATTGCCGCCGGTTAATTATATTTCGGTAATCTCTATAGTTAGCCTTATTCCAATATGGCCGCCGGTTAATATTATTTTGGTAATCTCTATAGTTAGCCTTATTCCACTATGGCCGCCGGTTAATTTTATTTTGGTATCCTCTATAATTAGCATAATTCCAATATGGTCGCCAGTTTATTCTATTTTGGCAATCTCTATAATAAGCATTTATCCAAAATGGCCGCCGGTGATTTCTATTTTGGCAATCTTTATAATAAGCATAAATCCAATATGGCCGCCGGTGAATTCTATTTTGGAAATCTCTATAATTAGCATAATTCCAATACGGCCGCCACTTTATTCTATTTTGCCAATCTCCATAATTAGCATAATTTTAGTATGGCGGCCGGATAATTCTATTTTGGCAATCTCTATAATAAGCATAAATTTAATATGGCTGCCGATTAATTCCAATTTGGTACCTCTATAATTAGCATAATTCCAATATGGACGCCAGTGTATTCTATTTTGGTCAACTCTATAATTAGCATATTTCCAATATGGCCGCCACTTTATTCTATTTTGGCAATCTCCATAATTAGCATAATTTTAGTATGGCGGCCGGTTAATTCTATTTTGGCAATCTCTATAATTAGCATAATTGCAGTATGGCCGCCAGTGTATTTTATTTTGGTACTCTCTATAATTAGCATAATTCCAATATGGCCGCCAGTTTATTCTTTTTTGGCAATCTCTATAATAAGCATTTATCCAATATGGTCGCCAGTTAATTCCAATTTTGAAGTCTCTATAATTAGCATAATTTCAATATGGCCGCCAAAATATTCTATTTTGGTACTCTCTATAATTAGCATAATTCCAATATGGCCGCCAGTTTATTCTATTTTGGCAATCTCCATAATTAGCATAATTTTAGTATGGCGGCCGGTTAATTCTATTTTGGCAATCTCCATAATTAGCATAATTTTAGTATGGCGGCCGGTTAATTCTATTTTGGCATTCTCTATCATAAGCATAATTGCAGTATGGCCGCCAGTGTATTTTATTTTGGTACTCTCTACAATTAGCATAATTCCAATATGGCCGCCAGTTTATTCTTTTTTGGCAATCTCTATAATAAGCATTTATCCAATATGGTCGCCAGTTAATTCCAATTTTGAAGTCTCTATAATAAGCATAATTTCAATATGGCCGCCAAAATATTCTATTTTGGTACTCTCTAAAATTAGCATAATTCCAATATGGCCGCCAGTTTATTCTATTTTGGCAATCTCTATAATTAGCATAATTGCAGTATGGCGGCCGGTTAATTCTATTTTAACAATCTCTATTATTAGCATTATTCTAATATGGCCGCTAGTTAATTTTCTTTAGCCAATGTATATATTTAGTATAATCCAATATGGCCGCCAGTTAATTCCAATTTTGGTACTCTCTATAATTAGCATAATTTCAATATGGCCGCCAAAATATTCTGTTTTGGTACTCTCTATAATTAGCATAATTCCAATATGGCCGCCAGTTTATTCTATTTTGGCAATCTCCATAATTAGCATAATTTTAGTATGGCGGCCGGTTAATTCTATTTTGGCAATCTCTATAATTAGCATAATTGCAGTATGGCGGCCGGTTTATTCTATTTTAACAATCTCTATAATTAGCATAATTCCAATATGGCCGCCAGTGTATTCTATTTTGGTACTTTCTATAATTAGCTTAATTCCAATATGGCCGCCAGTTTATTCTATTTTGGCAATCTCTATAATTAGCATAATTTCAATATGGCCGCCAGTTTATTCTATTTTGGCAATCTCTATAATTAGCATAATTCCAATATGGCCGCCAGTGTATTCTATTTTGGTACTCTCTATAATAAGCATTTATCCAATATGGTCGCCAGTTAATTCCAATTTGGCAATCTCTATAATAAGCATAAATCCAATATGGCCGCCGGTGAATTCTATTTTGGAAATCTCTATAGTTAGCATAATTCCAATATGGCCGCCACTTTATTCTATTTTGGCAATCTCAATAATTAGCATAATTTTAGTATGGCGGCCGGTTAATTCTATTTTGGCAATCTCCATAATTAGCATAATTTTAGTATGGCGGCCGGTTAATTCTATTTTGGCAATCTCTATAATTAGCATAATTGCAGTATGGCGGCCGGTTAATTCTATTTTGGCAATCTCTATAATTAGCATTATTCTAATATGGCCGCTAGTTAATTTTCTTTAGGCAATGTATATATTTAGTATAATCCAATATGGCCGCCAGTTAATTCCAATTTTGAAGTCTCTATAATTAGCATAATTTCAATATGGCCGCCAAAATATTCTATTTTAGTACTCTCTATAATTAGCATAATTCCAATATGGCCGCCAGTTTATTCTATTTTGGCAATCTCTATAATAAGCATTTATCCAAAATGGCCGCCGGTGATTTCTATTTTGGCAATCTTTATAATAAGCATAAATCCAATATGGCCGCCGGTGAATTCTATTTGGGAAATCTCTATAATTAGCATAATTCCAATATGGCCGCCACTTTATTCTATTTTGGCAATCTCCATAATTAGCATAACTTAAGTATGGCGGCTGGATAATTCTAATTTAGTAATCTCTATAATTAGCATATGGCGGCCGGTTAATTCTACTTTAACAATCTCTATAATTAGCATAATTCTAATTCGGCCGCCAGTTTATTCTATTTGGGCAATGTATATATTTAGTATAATCCAATATGGCCGCCAGTTAATTCCAATTTTGAAGTCTCTATAATTAGCATATTTCGAATATGGCCGCCGATTAATTCCAATTTAGTAATCTCTATAATTAGCATTATTTCAATATGGTTGCCAGTGTATTCTTTTTTGGTACTCTCTCTAATTCGCATAATTCCAATATGGCCGCCAGTTTATTCTATTTTGGCAATCTCTATAATAAGCATAAATTTAATATGGCCGCCGATTAATTCCAATTTGGCAATCTCTATAATTAGCATAATTCCAATATGGACGCCAGTGCATTCTATTTTGATCAACTCTATAATTAGCATATTTCCAATATGGCCGTCAGTTTATTCTATTTTGGCAATCTCTATAATTAGCATAATTTCAATATGGCCGCCAGTTAATTCTCTTTCGGCAATCTCTATAATTAGCATAATTCCAGTATTGCGGCCGGTTAATTTTATTTTAACAATCTCTATAATTAGCATAATTCCAATATGGACGCCAGTATATTCTATTTTGGTCATCGCTATAATTAGCATAATTCCAATATGGCCCTCAGTTTATTCTATTTTGGCAATCTCTATAATAAGCATAATTTCAATATGGCCGCCAGTTAATTCTCTTTCGGCAATCTCTATAATTAGCATAATTCCAATATGGCCGCCAGTGTATTCTATTTTGGTACTCTCTATAATAAGCATTTATCCAATATGGTCGCCAGTTAATTCCAATTTGGCAATCTCTATAATAAGCATAAATCCAATATGGCCGCCGGTTAATTCTATTTAGGCAATGTATATATTTAGTATAATCCAATATGGCCGCCAGTTAATTCCAATTTTGAAGTTTCTATAATTAGCATATTTTTAATTTGGCCGCCGGTTAATTCCAATTTGGTAATCTCTATAATTAGCATAATTCCAATTTTACTCCGGTCTGAAATTCGATTACATTTTGATAATATGGTATTATTTTGATGATTTATAGGGATCATTTCGATTCTACAGCATGTCTATTTTATTTGTATAGAGAAAGAAAAATTGGAAATCTTTCTACCGCTTTGAATTTTTTTTTTAATTTCGAATTCTATTCTATTGTAATAATATTTAATTATGCTTGATTTGTAGAGATAGAAATAAAGAGGATTTTGTCACCCCTATTTAATTATTCAATATTGATTCACCATCTTTGTGGCAGTTGGCTGTTCCATGTTATGTTCCCAACACATACCACCCACGCATTATCAATTCGGTAATAAGGGTTTATGTTTCTATTACTGTAAAATGGAGTTCAATATTTCTTTTGTATAAAAATGACGGATCTTAAACTCTGTGCAAATTGCAATGCTTTGAAATCACTTGATGAATACCATAAACACATACGAAAACCTATTAAAAAAACAGGACATTTATCAAAAACAACAAAGACAAAAAGATAAAAAAAGAGTGTTATCTGGAAGTTTATTCAGAGAAATCCAAATTATAAAAATATAAAAAAAGGAATCATTATAATGCACATTGTTTTCTAAAATAATTAAAGAGAGCACATAACAGTCTTTTAAAAATAACGTCAGTGAAACTTATGTATATAACATAAACAGAATATGAAAGCATTTTCATTAAAAGAGATAATACATATAAGGGCATTGCCTGTTAAATGAACTTTTTAATACATTGTTTGACTTTCAGCTCACATTGCATTACAAAAAAATACAATTGATAATTCACATAAGATTTTTCAAAAACATTCATTGATTAGGTTTTTTTACTCCAGTCAACATAGTTTCCATGTTCTCTTTAAAAGCGTTATCAAGACAAATAGTAACTGGATGATAAGAAAAAGCTTTTTGAGGATTCAAACAAGGTCCCACGTTTTTTACTTCTGAAAAGGAATCACAAAAGAGAAAGATTAATATGGGGGTGGGGGGTGGGGGGGGGGGGGGGTTAAAACATAGCCAAAAAAATAATAGGAAAAAAAAACGAGGCAAAAAACGTTTTTATCTTTTGTTAATCCAAAACTAGGTCGACCGTTTCCACAAGAACCACCACCTTGACATTCACAATGTAAAAAAACACGTCCTCTCTATGTTAGGTTGAGAACGATGTTGTTTTGACTATGAAGGAGTTGCTCTAGATAGCTATTAAATGTCATCGTAACAGTGTGCTGATTAACCAGCCGATCGGGTGAGCAATATTCAACTGAAAAGGCTTGTATTATAGGCGTCTCGACTAAAATCGACAATGTATACTGAAACTTGAGTTTCTTTAGAATGGTTATAATTTTTGTAACATATAAAACTAGAGGCTTATATAAAAAAATATATAAAAAAAAAATAACATAAATTTTAATATATATATATATATATATATATATATATATATATATATTGTCATTGTATGCTTAGCAGTGTACTGTCTGTCTGACTGTCTGTCTGTCTATCTCTCTCTCTCTCTCTCTCTCTCTATTTCTCTTTCTCGTTCTAACCCCTCTTTGAAATTTGAAGGAAAAATAAAGCCAGAAAATACATCGCTACATGGCGACTTACATAAAGATACATGAGCTTAAGTAAAAGATAGCACTGTACAAAGTTTTTTTAACTAAAAATATAGGAAGAGAGTGTGCCCGGTGTCTGACAAGGATGTGTGCTTGCTCCAGACCTTTTCTCTCTCTACAGTGAAAATGATTTGAGACGCCCATAGAAGGATACCCAGGAATTAAAATAGAGGGCACAAAGTAAGCAACATGAGATCACACTGATGACGCTGTATTGGCATTGCAGAAAATAAAGAAGACTTGCCCCAATTATTAGACATCACTGAAGAAGAAAGCAGAAGGAAAGGATATGGATTAAAGAGCAAAAATACAGTAGAAGTAATGGTCGTCAATCTGAAACAATGAGTGTGCACAGATCAATTCTTTAGTGG
>JAWDGP010005497.1:0-27924 GCA_033675545.1 Elysia crispata | reverse complement strand
ATGTCTATCTTCACCTGTGTCACCCTCTCTCCCTATCCCTCTCTGCCAACCTCTCTCTATACATGTCTATCTTCACCTGTGTCATCCTCTCTCCCTATCTCTCTCTGCCAACCTCTCTCTATACATGTCTATCTCCACCTGTGTCACCCTCTCTCCCTATCTCTCTCTGCCAACCTCTCTCTATACATGTCTATCTCCACCTGTGTCACCCTCTCTCCATATCTCTCTCTGCCAACCTCTCTCTATCCATGTCCATCTCCACCTGTGTCACCCTCTCTCCCTATCTCTCTTTGCCAACCTCTCTCTATCCATGTCTATCTCCACCTGTGGCACCCTCTCTCCCTATCTCTCTTTGCCAACCTCTCTCTATCCATGTCTATCTCCAGCTGTGTAGCCCTCTCTCCCTATCTCTCTCTGCCAGCCTCTCTCTATACATGTCTATCTGCACCTGTGTCACCCTCTCTCCCTATCTCTCTCTGCCAGCCTCTCTCTATCCATGTCTATCTCCACCTGTGTCACCCTCTCTCCCTATCTCTCTCTGCCAGCCTCTCTCTATACATGTCTATCTTCACCTGTGTCACCCTCTCTCCCTATCTCTCTCTGCCAGCCTCTCTCTATACATGTCTATCTTCACCTGTGTCACCCTCTCTCCCTATCTCTCTCTGCCAACCTCTCTCTATCCATGTCTATCTCCACCTGTGGCACCCTCTCTCCCTATCTCTCTTTGCCAACCTCTCTCTATCCATGTCTATCTCCACCTGTGTCACCCTCTCTCCCTATCTCTCTCTGCCAGCCTCTCTCTATACATGTCTATCTTCACCTGTGTCACCCTCTCTCCCTATCTCTCTCTGCCAGCCTCTCTCTATCCATGTCTATCTCCACCTGTGTCACCCTCTCTCCCTATCTCTCTCTGCCAGCCTCTCTCTATCCATGTCTATCTCCACCTGTGTCACCCTCTCTCCCTATCTCTCTCTGCCAACCTCTCTCTATACATGTCTATCTACCCCCGTGTCACCCTCTCTCTTTATTTGTCCCTCAGCATTTCTCTATCCATGTCTATCTCCACCTGTTTAAACCTCTCTCCGTATATCTCTTTGCCAACCTCTCTCTATAGATGTCCAGCTATTCCTATGTCACCCTCTCTCTTTATCTCTCTCTCTGCCACCCTCTCTCTATCCATGTCTATCTCCACCTGTGTCACCCTCTTTCCCTATCTCTCTCTGCCAGCCTCTCTCTATCCATGTCTATCTCCACCTGTGTCACCCTCTCTACCTATCTCTCTCTGCCAACCTCTCTCTATACATGTCTATCTCCACCTGTGTCACCCTCTCTCCATATCTCTCTCTGCCAACCTCTCTCTCTATCCATGTATATCTCCACCTGTGTCACCCTCTCTCCCTATCTCTCTCTCTGCCAACCTCTCTCTATACATGTCTATCTCCACCTGTGTCACCCTCTCTCCCTATCTCTCTCTGCCAATCTCTCTATATACATGTCTATCTCCACCTGTGTCACCCTCTCTCCATATCTCTCTCTGCCAACCTCTCTCTCTATCCATGTCTATCTCCACCCGTGTCACCCTCTCTCCCTATCTCTCTCTGCCAGCCTCTCTCTATCCATGTCTATCTCCACCTGTGTCACCCTCTCTCCCTATCTCTCTCTGCCAACCTCTCTCTATACATGTCTATCTCCACCTGTGTCACCCTCTCTCCATATCTCTCTCTGCCAACCTCTCTCTATCCATGTCTATCTCCACCTGTGTCACCCTCTCTCCCTATCTCTCTCTGCCAACCTCTCTCTATCCATGTCTATCTCCACCTGTGTCACCCTCTCTCCCTATCTCTCTCTGCCAACCTCTCTCTATCCATGTCTATCTCCACCTGTGTCACCCTCTCTCCCTATCTCTCTGCCAACCTCTCTCTATCCATGTCTATCTCCACATGTGTCACCCTCTCTCCCTATCTCTCTCTGCCAACCTCTCTCTATCCATGTCTATCTCCACCTGTGTCACCCTCTCTCCCTATCTCTCTCTGCCAGCCTCTCTCTATCCATGTCTATCTCCACCTGTGTCACCCTCTCTCCCTATCTCTCTCTGCCAACCTCTCTCTATTCATGTCTATCTACCTCCGTGTCACTCTCTCTCTCTTTATCGCTCTGCGACCTTTTCTATATATCTTTCTGTGCCAACCCTCTCCTCTCCGTCTCTCTTTATCCATGTTTATCTACCCCTGTGTATCCCTCTCTCTTTATCTGTCTGCCACCCTCTCTCACTAACTCTGATAACCTCTCTCTCTGTCCATCTCTCTATGCCTCTCTATCTTCCCCTGTGTCACCATCTCTCTCTCTCTCTCTTTCTATTTATCTATCTATCTAGCTACCTATATATCTTTCTCTTTACAACGAGATGTAACACTCCAGTGCAGACGCTCTTGCCAGGTATAGATAAAAAAAAAACACAACCTTCGACTCTAATAAATGAATCGAATAACAAAACAGTGCTGATGAAAACATATTGATTGTTGCGACCTAAAACTATCAAAATAATGTAAAAAAGTTTTTCTTACAAATCTTTTCAAAACAAAAAGAGCTGATTTAATCTTTCGTTTTTGTTTTTTTTTGTTTTTAATTAACCTTTTTAGCGCCCTGTAGAAATGTAAACAAAAACACTGCTGACATGAAACTAAAAAGAAACTGAAGACGAGGAGATAGAAATGAGGAAAACGAATTGGCAAGGTATATGCTACGGGCACTCATTTAGGAAATTATATGCAGAGAAACAAAAGACAGAGAGAGCGATGGAGGGAAAGAGAGAGAGAGATAGATAGATAGAGAGAGAGAAAGAGAGAGACATACAGACAGACAGACAGACAGAGAAAGAGAGAGAGAGAGAGACAGAAAGACAGACAGACAGACAGACAGATAGATTGACAGGGCGGAAAAGAGCGGGCAAGTGAGACAGACAGACAGACGGACAGACAAACAGAAAGACAGAGCGCAAAAAAAGAGCGACAGAAGGAGAAACAAAGCGAATAAGCGACAGAATGAGGGAAAGAGAGAGAGAGAGAGAGAGAGAGAGAGAGAGAGAGAGAGAGTGATGAAGGAATACAGAGTAAGAGGAAGAGATATACACAAAGAGAAAGTGTGAAAACGGAAAACCAGAAAGAGTAGAAAGAAAAAGTACACGCCATATTCACTTACCAAGCGGATACACTCTTTAAAAACATGTAGAAATCTAATGTGGCCTTACGTTGAAATGAAAAAAAAAACTGGTGAAATACAAAAATAACGTCAATGCTTGTGAAAAAAGTATTAAAAGCAAAAACATAGAAAAGGCGTCTTAATCTAAATTGTATTGGATTTTATCATAAGTTGTTTTAAATCATTAAAAAAAAAACAATTAATCAAATTTGATATAACGATCTCTATCATGATTTTATACAAAGATAATAAAATGTTCGATTAAAGCGATTCGTATTAAGTAAGGCAGTTGTAGGCACTTGGGTGGCGGTGGGGGAAGGTTATATAAGTATGAATTGGTTGAGCTCATAGATACTGATTTCATACACCCTGAATCTATTATTAATTTTTAAAGCACATTCATGTTGCAAAGAGAAAAAAAGGGCAATGGACAAATAAAAAGCTGATATTCGAAAAGCACCTAACATAGAATAATGGGGAAAGATATAACAGATGGGCTACAGTGTAAAGTTTTGCGAGGAAAACTGGCTTTCAAATAGGACGATACCGTAAAGCAAGGAGACTGATAGATAGATGTATAGATAGATAGATAGACACAGAGACTTAAAGAAATAGAGGGAGAGAGAGAGATAGAGAGAGAGTAAAAGAGAAAGAACCAGAAACATAGAAGAAATAGCGACACACAGTTGCAGAGGAGGCTTGATTAATATACTTTTTTAGATACGAACACAATGATTAAAAACAAAACAATAATATTCACAACTGCGAGAAAAATAACACTGAAAAGAGATTAAAAGAGAAAGATAAAGAGCGAGTGAGAGAGAGAGAGAGAGAGAGAGAGAGAGAGAGAGCGTAGATGGGAAATAAACCAGAAAAAGGAAGGAAAAGGGAGACAGAGGTATAATGAAAAAGTGAGATATAAACGGACAAAGACAGAGGCATAAAAAAAGAATGTATCATATTCCTTAGAACAAACGGAGAGAGAGGGAGAGAGAGAGAGAGAGAGAGAGAGAGAGAGAGAGAGAGAGAGAGAGAGAGACAGACAGACAGACAGACAGACAGGCTGTCAAGCAGACAGACAAAGCGCAAAAAAAAGAGAGCGAGAGAGACAGACAGACAGACAGAGCGCAAAAAGAGAGAGCGAGAGAGAGAGAGAGACAGACAGACAGACAGGCTGTCAAACAGACAGACAGAGCGCAAAAAGAGAGAGCGAGAGAGACAGACAGACAGACAGAGCGCAAAAGGAGAGAGCGAGAGAGAGAGAGACAGTCAGACAGACAGGCTGTCAAACAGACAGACAGAGCGCAAAAAGAGAGAGCGAGAGAGACAGACAGACAGAGCGCAAAAATAGAGAGCGAGACAGATAGACAGAGCGCAAAAAGAGAGAGCGAGAGAGACAGACAGACGGACAGATAAACATAGCGGAAAAAGAGAGAGCGAAAGAAGGAGAAGCAGAGCGAATAAGCGACAGAGAGAGAGAAAGAGAGAGAGAGAGAGATGAATCGGCTGGGCTCATAGACACAGACAGATATGGAAAGAGACGGAGAGACAGAGAGAGAGAGAGAGAGAGCAAAATACGAAGAACCAGAAACATAATAGAAGAAAAAGCGCCACACAGTTACAGAGCGGGCTTGATTAATTATACTTTCTTAGATAAGGACACAAATATTAAAAACAAAAAAAATATTCAAAACTTAAAGAAATTTAACACAGAAAAGAGAGAGAGTAAGAGAGAAAGACAAAGAGCGAGTGAGAGTGAGAGAGAGATCGATAGAGAGAGAGAGAGGTTTAGAGAGCGTGGAAGGGAAATAAACCACAGAAAGGAAGGAATAGGGATACAGAGGTACAGAGGAAGAGATAGATATAAACGAACATAGACAGGGGAATATCTTCCTTTCTAGGGAGATATTTTTTTTTATTCCTTGAAAGGAGTATTATCCATTTTTTTTAATTGAAAAGGGTACTATCGTTTAAATATCGCACGTTCTCCTTTGTTATTTGTTATGTTTTACAGTAGATCACTAAAAATATAGCCTATCATTCTGTCTATTGAACATCTCTCTGTCTCACACTTTACTCTGGCTCGCCATTTTACTCCAAATTGATATTTTCACGTAATTGAGAGGAAATTTCATATTTCTTAGAAAGCAGGTCATGTTTCGATGAGTCATTCGTTGTTCTGCTGGTCCACGTAAAAAAAGCTGGGGATCACACGTCAGAGGGGAACCAAATATAAGCGGCTCACTTGTCGCCCCGCTCATTCCCCACCCCCACACACCCCTCAACACACATACCAGGCACTGATTGCCACTCCTTTTATTCACCCCACCCCATTTCCTGCCCCATTCTGTTGTTACGAACCTTGTTTTCTCTTGCCTAATGCCTTGTTGAGACAAGGTCAAAAGGCCTTGATTATAACGACGGGACGACGGTTCTCAGTCTCGTTGATTTCCACTAACGTCTTTGTGAGGAGTACTGAGGATTATGTTTACTCCCACGGATCTCACTAGAGTATCCGTAGTCCCGTTTCTTCAAGAAGATCCGTGGTTACTGATTACTTTTACGGGACCCGTCCCAGCCTTACGTCAGAGCGTTGTCGAACAAGACTGTTCTAGCCTAGATCTAGCTTTCTTTATCAGTTGTAGTATTATACCGTTATTTCTAATTTTGGTATTAACATCTTGATCTAGATCTAGTCAAAACATTCCTTAGTTTTATCACTTAGACTTTTTGAACTTCTCAGTAACAACTCCAAAATTTTATAATCTGAACAAAACAGACATTTTCATCGTTTCTTTTGATTGGTAACTGTTTAGATGTAACACTCGCTTTTAGTTTCTTCTCTCTTGCTACAAATTAATAAATTCTGAGATTTTTTTCATCTCTTAAGCCTTTAATTCTAACCTAGATATCTAGATCTAGATCTAGATAGAACTAAAACTAAACAAGCGCTTGGCCAGTCTTCTATTTCCTGTTTATTTTAAACATCAGTGAACGATTGTAACAAAGTTGGCCGCCAGGTAAAATACTTATAAATAAGACTAACTTGAAGATAAGAAAATTAATATTCAGTTACAAACTGTGTAGAACTCTACCTTTTCATTAAAAATCTAAAGTAGAACTAGACAGATCCAGATATATCCTTGTTCATGAGAGAAGGAAACTTAGTTCATGTGCACTAGATCTAGATCTAGATCTAACATATTATTAGTATTATTACTCAATTCTTGTCATAACAAATGCATATGTTTTTCCAGTATTTTTAGACTTTATATTATAATTATATTATCCTATCACTATTGTTATAATGATTTCAGGGTTAATCCAGATATATCCCAATTTGTTTCCTCCAACGGCTCGATCTGGAAAACTAAATGAAATATATGAGAGTAGCATACTTAGTAGCAAAATTTATTTTTGCTCCGAAACTTGATGTAAAAAAAAACATTAAGAAGGGAAGCAATCATCTTTGAACCAGGTCGTTAAAGTTGAATTTAGTTTCCTCCCATAGAGCTATCTTTGCTAAACTACACTAATCTGCTTTAAAACAAAAAAAAGTATTTTCCCAATCTTTAAAACACTCTTTGATTATAATATAATGGCCACTTTCACTGAGTCATACCAGCCGGCGGCTCGAAATATTCTAGTTAATATTTAATTTGAAACTGTCTAGACTTCTACCTAGTCTCAAAAGTCTATGTGGATCCGGATAGATTCAGATATATCCTGGTCTAATCTATGAGAGGAAATGTAGATCCATAAATGTTTAAATTTGTTTTCTTCCACAGATTTTTCTTGAAAAAAAAAAACTGTTCACATGCGAGGCAGCATTGTTGGTAGATAATTATTAATTGATTTTCCCCTCAGAGGTTAAAATTAGGAAAACGCATTTCGAAGTGAAGCAACCCTCACAGTATCAGGTAGCTGAAGCTGAATTTAGTTTCCTCCCATAGATTTATCTCGTTAAACAGTAATGGTCTATTTAAAAATATATTTTTTCATGTTTAAAAAACTCTTTGCTTGTAATATTCTGCTCACGTTTCGTTTCGTATAAGCCAAGTATTTAATCAATATCAGTTGGATAGGCTGTCCGAGAAAAAAAAATCATGCATATAAGAAAAAAATTTTCAAACTCTTCTCGGCTTATGTTCAAATCTTATTCTGTTGTATGAAATAAGAGGGCTTTTTCTTTATTTCCATACGTATTCTTTAGGCTGTTCAACGCAAAATTTCACTACTTAGAAAAGAAAATCACAAAGAGAAATTTTTTTAAACTTAAAAATAACCACATGAAACGATAAATACATTCACATTTTCCTAAAAAATAATATAACTTTAATTCATCCATCATCTGATATAAGCAGATACTTTTCAAGACTTTCATAACCTTTCTCAAAACTGTACAAAGAACCAAAGAAAATAAAGGGTAACAAAAGGAATCAATGAATAAAAACAAACACAAAGAGATAAAGACTATACAATGAACAGCATTGTATGTACTATTTTAACCATTAGTTACCAATCCTTACCACATCTAGCCTCTCTCAACCAGTTTTTTTTTCAAAAAAAAAACAAAACAACAACAACAACAACAAAAAACATACAAACCACAAAATAAATATATATATATATATATATATATATATATATATATATATATATATATATATATATATATGATTTAGGTACTGAATTTGATAGGATCTAGATCTAGATCTAGATATTAGATCTAGATATATACAGATCTAGATCTCAACTAGATCTAGTTCAGATTTATAAAAATCATAATCAGCGTATATAATATCTTGATCTACTTCTTAACAAATAGTAGATCTATTTTGACTCTATTATCCATATGAAATGCCATCAGATTAACTTACTTTAGTCGACATTAAATCTTGACTTTTGATTAGTATGTAGATAGGGCAAGAGGAAGGGTAAATCTAATCTACTATCATGAGCAATAATCTTAGATTCAAATTGTATTGTTTTTTGCAGTTGTCTGAATTTTCATTTGTATCTGTCTATCGGGATAAAATAAAGATCAAAATCTTGTTTTACTGGATCTAGATCTACTAACCGTGATTTTTTTTATGGTTTGAGAAAGAAAAAATTAGGAGGCCTTCTTGAAGATGGGAATCCGGATCTAGATTTACAATGATTAGCTTAATGTGGACATTCCTCCATTTTACATGATGTGGGAAGTTTGAGGGAACCTAAAGATGTAATTTTATGAACATAAGGTGGCGACAGCTTGGATCTGTTACTTTTGTGTTCCACACCAAGCGTAGCTCAGGGTGCGCGTAAAATGAAGAGGATCTAAGAAGAGCAGAGAGACGTAACTCCTTCTTGGGCCTTAGGATGAGAATGGGCGACAGCTTGGATCTGTTACTTTTGTGTTCCACACCAAGCGTAGCTCAGGGTGCGCGTAAAATGAAGAGGATCTAAGAAGAGCAGAGAGACGTAACTCCTTCTTGGGCCTTAGGATGAGAATGGGCGACAGTTTGGATCTGTTACTTTTGTATTCCACACCAAGCGTAGCTCAGGGTGCGGGTAAAATGAAGAGGGTCTAAGAACAGCAGAGAGACGTAACTCCTTGGGCCTTAGGATGAGAATTGGCGACAGCTTGGATCTGTTACTTTTGTGTTCCACACCAAGCGTAGCTCAGGGTGCGCGTAAAATGAAGAGGATCTAAGAACAGCAGAGAGACGTAACTCCTTCTTGGGCCTTAGGATGAGAATGGGCGACAGTTTGGATCTGTTACTTTTGTGTTCCACACCAAGCGTAGCTCAGGGTGCGCGTAAAATGAAGAGGATCTAAGAAGAGCAGAGAGACGTAACTCCTTCTTAGGCCTTAGGATGAGAATGGGCGACAGTTTGGATCTGTTACTTTTGTGTTCCACACCAAGCGTAGCTCAGGGTGCGGGTAAAATGAAGAGGGTCTAAGAACAGCAGAGAGACGTAACTCCTTGGGCCTTAGGATGAGAATTGGCGACAGCTTGGATCTGTTAATTTTGTGTTCCACACCAAGCGTAGCTCAGGGTGCGCGTAAAATGAAGAGGATTTAAGAACAGCAGAGAGACGTAACTCCTTCTTGGGCCTTAGGATGAGAATGGGCGGGAGTCCCATTGAAAAAAAACTTGTTTTTAAAATAATCATTTTTGGAGTCAACATATGGTTCCCATGTGTGCCTGCTAAATTTAGATAAAGACACCCCCCTCCTCCCTAACAAAAAACTTTTTTTTTGTTTTGGTTTGTAAATATCAATTGCCATTTATAAGCCTTTTCTTTATTAAGCTTGAGGTTTGTTTTTTTTTTAATTAGGATGTATTTCGAAATCTTGGAAATAGGTTTCACACACCTCCGTAGGTCTACCCGAAGGATAAAATTAATCTGCTCTATGTATTATTCTAATGCCTGATTTGAAATTTAGTGTGTATTCATTCGGTTTGTGTTGCTTTGTTATAAATGTTTATTTATATGTGCGTAAAACATAACACATTTACACATTTGCTTCGAGTGGACAACATCACAACTAGGTTGTTCTTTGTCCCCAACTCTCATCATGTATGATTATGGGATATTTCGTTACCCTCTCTATCTTGTTCTTTGTCCCCAACTCTCACCATGTATGATTATGGGATATTTCGTTACCCTCTCTATCTTGTTCTTTGTCCCCAACTCTCACCATGTATGATTATGGGATATTTCGTTACCCTCTCTATCTTGTTCTTTGTCCCCAACTCTCACCATGTATGATTATGGGATATTTCGTTACCCTCTCTATCTTGTTCTTCGTTTTATCTCTTTTGTGTTCCCGTACAATATGTTCTTTCCTATTGGGACATGATGTAACATTTCTTTAATTTTATTCAAATTTGGTTTTGCTTTGAGAATATTACATTTATCAGCAGTGCCAAGGTTGTACCTTTTTGTTGTGGTTGAAAATGCTTGGGTTTTTTTAACAATGTCCCAGAAGATGTAATCTATGTTGGCCTTTTTTAAGTTCCAGATATGTTCACATTGCTGTTCTACTTCTATCCTTGTTCATGATGTATTTGCAACATTTTAAAATCTTACTATGTAGATTTTATTTCACTTTTTAGAGTCCCATCATAAATTTTACGTTTGAAGTAATTTTTGTTTTGCTAAAATTTCTCTTTTTAATATTTTTTTTTGATTTACAGGAAAGCTGGTGGCTGTGGGATGTTGACTAAAATCAGCGTTGATTGAACTCAAACTACTTTAGGTGAGTTTAGGTCTTCCTATTTTCATTTCTGGCCTATCTTTACTTCACTTGAATCTAATATATTAAAAAGGGTGAAATCTTGATAAGCAACAAAAAAAAACTACTCTTTTATCACTGCTTTCAAAGAATGTATTAGTGTATGTAAATGTTTAATACTGCCCATCTTCTGTTGGCATGTTTATCTGTCTGTCCCTTTAGTTATCTATGCGGAGGAGAAAGAAAAGATGATTAGGAAAGAATTAGCCTAAGAAAGGAGGAGGAGGCTGGAGAGAAAACAATCTGTGGAGGATTAGAACTTATAAGAATAAAGAAAGTCAAACAGAAAAAATATATCTGTGGATTTACGTTTTCCAATCAAGATATTTCTTTAATAGATTTATATCGATTGTCTTCCTCAGGAATATACAGCGTACGCACGAGAGATCAACACAGAAATAGTAAGTTGAGACTCGAACCTGTGTTGTATGCATTTATGATAAGTTAGGGGCGGCTGTGCTTATAGAATAAAGCATAGGTGTGAGAATTTTCCTGTAGTAGTAGTAGTAGTAGTAGTAGTAGTAGTAGTAGTAGTAGTAGTAGTAGTAGTAGTAGTAGTAGTAGTAGTAGTAGTAGTAGTGGTAGTAGTAGTAGTAGTAGTAGAAGTAGTTGTCGTAATAGAACTAAGAGTAAGAGTAGTAATAGTAGTATAGAGAAAGAGAAAGACAGACAGAGAGACAAAAAGACAGACAGGCAGGCAGGCAGGCAGAGAGAGAGAGAGAGAGAGAGAGAGAGAGAGAGAGAGAGAGAGAGAGAGAGAGAGAGAGAGAGAGAGAGAGAGACAGAGACAGAGACAGAGACAGAGAAAGACAGAGAGAGAGAGAGAGACAGACAATAATAAGAAACGAAGAAAAGATAAAGACGAAAAAAGTGCAGTTAAAAAAGGTAGAAGGAGGGAAAGGTAGGGAGACACATAGTATAGTGGAAATATAAAGAAAAGAAAATAAGAGACATAAACATTCTAACTGGCAGATAGCGAATATTGGACAATAATTAAAGGCAGACATTGGAAAAAGCATGAGAGAAAAATTGATTGAGAAACTATGTATGTGTGACAGAGACAGACAGACAGAGGAGATATCCAAAACTATTAATATTATTTTTAATGATTTTCATATTTTACCTTTTTACCCCCCAGTGGATGAGCACATGACAAGGAACCGTGTTGGAGATGGAAGTAACAGATTATGTAGTCAAATCAAAAAAAGAAAAGGTACAGGAAGAAGTATTGGACACTGAATAGATTTAAAGCTAAATATGACATATGTAAAAGCTGCAGTAGTCAAAGTGGTCATGGTAGTATTAGTAATTCTAAGAGAACTGTAGGGTTATCTTCAGTAGTAGTAGTAGTAGTAGTAGTAGTAGTAGTAGTAGTAGTAGTAGTAGTAGTAGTAGTAGTAGTAGTAGTAGTAGTAGTAGTGGTAGTGGGAGTGGTAGTGGTAGTTGTAGTGGTAGTAGTAGTAGTAGTAGTAGTAGTAGTAGTAGTAGTAGTAGTAGTAGTTGTAGTTGTAGTAGTAGTAGTAGTAGTAGTAGTAGTAGTAGTAGTAGTAGTAGTAGTAGTGGTAGTGGTAGTGGTAGTGGTAGTGGTAGTGGTAGTAGTGGTAGTGGTAGTGGTAGTGGTAGTGGTAGTAGTATTAGTAGTGGTAGTAGTGGTAGTGGTAGTGGTAGTGGTAGTGGTAGTGGTTGAGAGAGAGAGAGAGAGAGAGAGAGAGAGAGAGAGAGAGAGAGAGAGAGAGAGAGAGAGAGAGAGAGAGAGTACACACTATGTTTTTTGTTTGTCCTTTGCATTTCCTTATTCATCTCTTCTTTATTTCACAGGCCACCACGAGTGTGAGATTCTGAGTGGAGAACTTGAAAGTGAAGCAGCAGAGAGTGGATCTCTCTGGAGGAATTGTAAGAAAAACCCGGGACATGAAGAATTCATCTCAGCTAAAGATTTCAAAGACAAATACTTGCCCAGAGTACACACTGACGAACACCGTGATAGGCTTAGAGCAATGATAGATCTAACTGTGAGACTAAGAGTACGCTGGACAAGTCCAGACAGACCAGATGACGATCCATTTTCCTATGTCAGAGGAAAAAAGATACCTCGCATGGGAACTGGCTTTATATACCATGTTCCCGTGTCAGATGAGCCTTGTGTTAAATGTAATGGGGAGATAACCAGAAAGTTCTGGAGAATCGCAGTACATACAGCTCACCATGTCGTGTATAACACGGAGGAGGCAATGTCAACAAGTATCGATCTGTTTTATGATGATGACAGTTGTAATCTTGATGGTAGGGTGGTGACTGTGACGGGGCTGGAAATGGCAATGGTTAATCATGACAGAGATGTCTGTGTCATGATGTGTGTGACACACGATGAAGCTTTGGTTGAGAGGATCTCGTCTGCCTGGAGTTGTTGGTATGATGGACGTACAGAAGCTCTAGATCTCTCTGGTCTAGACTGTCTACCGTCTTGTGATGAAGACCCTGTACTGATTGTCTCACACCCACACGGACAACCTAAGAAGATAACACTGGGTCAATGGAGCGATATAAGCATCCATGTTGTTGAATATAACGCGCCGACATGCCCGGGCTCTAGCGGAGCACCAGTGTTTAGGTTTTACACATATCAAAACGGCTGGCGTTATTACTTGTTCACACCAGTTCATAGCAGAAGTTCCACCTCAATTTCCACACAGCACCTGGACCAACAGAACCTCCTCCCAAGATGTTCACAGGAACATAGGGGATGTGAAACCAAAGAGGAACAACTCAACTACGGCAACAGGTATCGATTGGTGCATAGTATGGAATATTTCATGAAATCTAAAAAGAAAAAATAAGAGTATTCATTTATTGCTGTTTTGTTTTATTTATCAAACTCTAGGTGTACATATAGTTGTTTTTTTTTTGAGGCCTCTAGATGTAATTTATCACTGCCAGAAAGAGTCTGTGTGTGAGAGAGAGAGAGACAGACAGAGAGAGAGACAGAGACATAGAGAGACAGGCAAAGACAGAGAGACAGAGGCAGAGAGAGAGAGAGAGAGAGAAAGAGAGAGAGAGAGACCCCATAGTTATTTTAAGAATAGAAAGAACTTAGCTTATACCTTCTAAGAAATTTTCGGTTTTCCTTGTTACATGCTGAGCCCATTCATGCAAGGAGGATAACACTGTTTACTGCAGAGTATACTTTTTTTTAATTTATTATTCTCTCCTTTGACAATACATCTAAATTTTTTAAAATCTCTCCATTATAATAACAAGCGGTAAACCCTGCTCTACGAACGAGACCATGGTGTCAATTTGACGGGGCTGGGGTGGGTACGCATACGAACTAGGGTTTATGGTCTAGTTATTTACCCATATTTACTTAGAATCTAGATAGCTCCATTGTTCTTATTCTAAACACAACATAATTATAGATAACCGACTTAAATCTATTTGGAATAAACGAAATTGACTAATTCTTTACTTTGCTAATGTGTTTTTAAATCCTTTTAAATGCTTATAAGGAAGCTGTGAATTTTTGCATTATTTTCGTGAAAGTGCACTGCCTTGCGGAAATTTCCTCTCAGTTATTTAAACCTAAATGAAGTTTTGAAAAATCTGTAAAGCCTAACAGTAAAATCTAGATTTCTCAATTGTTTCTCTTTTGATTTGAGTCATGCTTCTGTTAATAACCAGGCCCTAGATCTAGAATCTGTTTTAGATTTTTTACTAAGATCTTACAGTTACACTATATCACGTAGATTTAGTTTTAGATCTTTTCCAGACGATTTTAGATTGTATGGGAACTTTCAGTTTCATTCCTGCCATCTCTGCACAGCTGTGCTTACAGGGAATAGTTCGCACATTTGCTTTTTTCTTTTGAGAAAACAAAAATTATTTTTTTCCCTTTAATTTTATAAAAAATACAATTTTGGTGAAAAATAATATTCCCACTCCAATCTGTCAGGCGATTTACAAGTTTGTGCTCAATTTGGCGTTCCTTGGTGGTCTAGGCGGCCCTCATTTTTCACCTCGCCCCATTATATATAGATGTGATGTGTACATTTTTTCCCAAACCATTTTATTGTTTTAGCATGTAATGTACTTGGTATTTCTTTGTATACATGTATTTGTCTCCAGTTGTTTTGAATTTTAGACCGTAACTTGTAACATGTAAAAAAAAGTATATATATATATATATATATATATATATATATATATATATACTTTTTATATATATATATAAAGAGAGAGAGAGATTTGCCGCTGTCTTGTTTGCCGATCTGGTGAAAGTTTACGGCAGAAATTGATGACGTCAAGAGCTCAGCTTTCTGGTGACATCACGTATCCTGCAGGGGAAAAAACACCTAATCCTCTAATCTACTTGGTGTTTGCGTTCAACTGTGGAGCCTGGGCTCTAGCCCAGACACCATTTTTGTTCCCGACATCTAGAGACCACATAAACCAGTCTAAACCAATACAAGATAGGTAACTCTGCTGATTATATGAAACCAAGCGTTATTTCTGAATTGCACCCCTTGGTAA
The DNA here is from genome assembly GCA_033675545.1 of Elysia crispata. Classification (NCBI taxonomy): domain Eukaryota; kingdom Metazoa; phylum Mollusca; class Gastropoda; family Plakobranchidae; genus Elysia; species Elysia crispata. The sequence continues at coordinate 12,915 of JAWDGP010005497.1, read as the reverse complement.
TGCGTAAAGCGGTGTTACCAAATACACAGTATTAATAACAATAATAATAATAATAATAATAATAATAATAATAATAATAATAATAATAATAATAATAATAATAATAATAATAATAATAATAATAATAATAATAATAATAATAATAATAATAATAATAATAATAATAATAATAATAATAATAATAATAATAAGAATAATGATAATAATAATAATTATTATAATAATAATAATAATAATAATAATAATAATAATAATAATAATAATAATAATAATAATAATAACAATAATAACAAGAAGAAGAAAAAAAATGCTACTACTACAACTACTAGTATTCCTCCTCCTCCTCCTCCTCCTACTACTACAACTACTACTACTACAACAACTACTACTACTACTACTACTACTACTACTACTACTACTACTACTACTACTACTACTACTACTACGACAACTACGACTACTACTACTAATACAACTACTACTACTACTACTACTACTACTCCTGCTTCTGCTGCTGCTCCTGCTCCTCCTCCTGCTCCTCCTCCTACTACTACTACTACTACTACTACTACTACTACTACTACTACTACTACTACTACTACTACTACTACTACTACTACTACTACTCCTACTCCTCCTCCTCCTCCTCCTCCTCCTGCTGCTGCTACTACTACTACTACTACTCCTGCTTCTTGTGCTTCTGCTACTACTACTACTACTACTCCTGCTGCTGCTGTTGCTTCTGCTACTGCTACTGCTGCTGCTACTACTACTACTACTACTGCTGCTACTGCTACTACTGTTGCTGCTACTACTACTGCCACTACTGCTGCTGCTACTGCTGCTACTACTGCTGCTGCTACTACTACTACTACTACTACTACTACTACTACTACTACTACTACTACTACTACTACTACTACTACTACTACTACTACTACTACTACTACTATTACTACTACTACTACTACTACTACTACTACTACTACTACTGCTGCTGCTACTACTACTACTACTACTACTACTACTACTACTACTACTACTACTACTACTACTACTACTACTACTACTACTACTACTACTGCTATTGTCTATACAAAAACAACAACAAAAACAAATGGAAAAACGTAACCCTAGTTTAGAATATACCGTTTAAAACGCATTAAAGTTCAATGCATAAAAAAAAGCTATGCAATATAGTCCACTTCCAAAAAAAGGCAAAAGGTAGGGGATCTTGTCCTCAACAACCTACACTCTAGATCAAACCCATAACCACTACATGTTTTTGAAAATGCAACAAATCTAAACAAATCTGATTTGTTTGGGTGTATGTGTCCTCTGTCAAAAGTAGTAATTTATTTGCAGCAGCAGGGAAAGCAACTGGACCAGATATGATATCAACAGAAATGATGCAGGCTCTAGAAGGTATCGAACTAGACGCCATAACCAAAATGCTAAACACAATATATGACACTGGAGAAATACCAAAAGAAAAGCTACAGTCAATTTTCATTGTCTTACAAAAAAAAACAAAAAAAAACAAGGAGCGACAGAATGTGAACAACATCGTACAATAAGCTTAATGAGCCACATGACGAAAATACTCTTGAGAATAATAATGAAAAGAATAAGAAACAAGGTCTACACAGAAATAGCAGACAATCAATGCGGATTTATGGAAGGTAAGGGAACAGCAAATGCAATTTACATTCTCAGGCAAATCATTGAAAGGACCCTAGAGGTAAACAAAGACCTGTATGTATGCTTTATTGATTATACAAAAGCATTTGACAGAGTAAGACATGAAGCAATCATTACCATTCTGCAACAACTAAACATTGATGGAAAAGATCGAAGGATAATCAAAAACATCTACTGGGAACAGAAAGCAGCAGTAAGAGTTGAAGAAGAAACGAGCAACTTCCAAAATATCAAACGAGGAGTGAGACAGGGATGTGTCCTATCCCCAGACCTTTTCTCCCTGTATAGCGAAATGATCATGAGACAGATAGAGGAAATGGAGGGCTTGAAGATAGGTGGACATAACATTAACAACATAAGATACGCCGATGACACGGTATTAACAGCAGACTCGGAAGAGAAATTACAAGAACTTCTCAACAAAGTAGTGGAAGAAAGCGAAAACAAAGGACTTGAACTAAACAGCAAGAAAACAGAATCAATGATAATAACGAGGAAAACATCAATACCAAAATACGAAATCAAGATCAAAGAAAACACGATAAAACAAGCCAACTCATTCAAATACCTTGGACCACAGATAACATCAGATGGTAGGAACCACCAAGAGATAAAAAGTAGAATTGCTCAAGCGAAAGCCTCATTCCAGCAAATGAAATCCATTATGACAAACATAAATATGCCAATAGTAGTGAGAAAAAGAATTCTAGAGGCATTTATAGAACCGGTGCTACTCTATGGGTGTGAGGCATGGACAATTGACGAGCGAATGAAAAGATCCTTGGAGACAACAGAGATGTGGTTTTTAAGAAGAATGATGAGAATACCATGGACAGCGACGAAAACAAATGAAGAAGTCTTAACAGAAGCACAAACCACAAGACAATTAATGACCAAAATACGAAAAAGACAAGCAAAATTTGTTGGTCATGTCATAAGAAGAAACCAACTAGAACATTTGGTGACAACAGGAAAATTTGATGGAAAGAGAGGCAGAGGAAGACCAAGAGAAAAGATGTTGGACAGCCTGGCGGACTGGATGAACATTGGAAAACCATCCGAGATGATCAGAGAGATGAGCTGTAGAGTTGGTTGGAGGTCCTTGATCGCCCACGCCAGCCGGCATGGCACCTGAAGAAGAAGTTCTTCTTAAATAATACATCTACATCACTGGTCCAAGCCAAAACATTTTTTTTCCGAATTAAAAAAAAGGATAAATGTAAGGAGGCTGGTATAATTATTTATTTGTGGCAGTAGTAGTAGGCCTTTAGAACAGATTTTATTGTGCTAATTATATCAGCTTGTGGGTGGAGCCACGTGCGCTTCTAGCTTGTTAGTATACTTAGTTTAATGGCGGGAAAGTAGTCTCCGCCCCTCTAGCGGTTTATTCTTTTTTCTTCAATAATTCGGAAGTTACTTTGTTCTTTTATTCCTGTCCAGCTGGCCAGAGAAGCTTTTCTTCGGTCGGCTTTCCACATACTTTGATCGGGAGATGCTAAATGTAGTTCGTAGATGTAACGATGCCTTCCGTAGATTCTATGATCTCGGTCGGGTGATGTTTTAGTTGGGGAAACGGGTTGTGCCGTTCGACGGAGTAGATTTTCCTCGGTCGGCATTGGCCCTTGTTCTAGGGACGAACTGGGAAACCAGGGAAGTCTTTGACCGGGGGCCTTGCCGACTGAGCTTGGACTATAAATTGTAGAGCTCGGAAAGACTCTTTGTCAGTATCTTTTTGGAGTATCTGGAGGCCACGTTGGAAGTGCCAGTAGTATCGTTGGAAATTTAGGGAGAAGTTATTGTGGAGATTATTAAACTATTGTGAAACTTGTGTTGGATTATCATTTGTTTTAATTCTACGTGATTATCACCGTGACTCGGGGTAAGTTGTTGCAAAGCTTAAGTTAGGTGTATTTAGCGCGAGGCCATGTCCTTGTAAATTTAACAGATTCTAGGTACTATAACTGTAAGTATTAATTTCGTCCCTTCAGACATTCATTGACTCAAATGACAGACGACTGATTTTATTATTCCTATGATGCTATGAATTTCCCTCTCTAAATATTGTGTTAACCTTTGTCTTTACCTATTAATTATTGATTGTAAGTTATGATCACCTCGTTAATCGGGAGAAGTATTCCCCTAAACTAAGTTTTGTTGCATTGCCAATACTGTAAGTCTAACTGGCAGATTATTATTATTCTGTATGAGATGTAGATCCAGTCTTGTAATATTACATGTATTGACTTGAGTATCTTAAGTCTATCGTCTATGCAAGACGGACTTGGCGCGCCCCTTCTCCCAGTTATGGAGAGTAACTGGCCACGGCCTCTTTGAACTGACGCTCTCATGTGAGAAGTCGGGTGATTGCGTCAGTGCTAGGCGTTGGTCACGCTCTCGGTTTCGCGCCAGGGCGATCTTAGATTCATCTTCCCTCTCAAGTCTCTAATTCAGTAATTGTTTACCTGAGACTGGACCAATGGCGAGGTACCACGTGGTATGGTAGGCCAAGTCATGGGCGGTCGCAATTATGTAAATTATAAGATCATACCGATACAGTAGGATTGACCTTGACTGTTACAGTGTTAGATTGAGAACATGAAATTTAATTATGCTTGTCCTGCTAAGTTGAACTTTTACTTAAGTTTAAATAGAATGATTGATGGTTATCTTATTGATTACGCTGTATGTCTAATATTATGTTTTATTTCTTTTCTTTCTCAGCGTTGGCTGACTATTAGGCATTTTGTTTGGATCATTTCTATTTTGACTATTAGGCATTTTGTTTGGATCATTTCTATTTTGACTATTAGGCATTTTGTTTGGATCATTTCTATTTTGACTATTAGGCATTTTGTTTGGATCATTTCTATTTTGACTATTAGGCATTTTGTTTGGATCATTTCTATTTTGACTATTAGGCATTTTGTTTGGATCATTTCTATTTTGACTATTAGGCATTTTTATTGGGCATTTTGTTTAGTTCTTAGGATCTTCTGTTCTGACCATTTTGTTAGTATCTCCTACTTAGTATTCTGGCCATTTTGTGTTTATGTATCTGATCTTAGAATAATATCTGCACATCTCGAGTATCTGCTTGGCACTTATCATTCTGACCATTTGTTAGTACCCTCTATTGCTTAATTGCTTGGGGATCATCTTTGCATTTTGTATTTTATTCTTTGAGAATTGCCTTAAGTCATTAATAATTGAATATTCGTGGAATAAACGTATTATAGGTGATAACTTTAACTTATTCTCTTTTGTGTTCTTCCTTTCTGGAGTGTAGATTCTAGCCATTTTGTTCTTGTCAAGTCTCGACACCCACTCACATTAGTTAGGGAACAGTGGCCTTAGTACTCCACTGATACTCAAGGACCCAAGAGTGTGAACTCTTTAGTATTGCACGGCTGCTAGGCACGCTACCATAATCAGTTAGAGCCTGCAATTACTTAGAGTAGGAAGAAGCACTGAGCTTCTATAGGTAACTAGACCAGTGGGTCCTATTGTAGTAGTGACTAAGTTAGTTAAGGGAATATCCACCCAGCTAGGGCTGGTTATATATGTATATCATAAATGAAGAGTGAGAGTTTTATGATCTATTAAGATTAATAAGCCCTTAGCTGCTACTTCCTTCATTAACAATTGTTTAGAGCAGTTAAATGTTTGTTCCCATTGTTTCATTATTTTAATTTTCTTATCATAAAACGAGTTATTGAGTTGATTGATTGGTTTCTTTACTCACTTTGAACAAGCTTTAAGTCTTCAAGCAAAACTATTTAAACAAAACTTTTCAGTGCTGAATATCATTTTAATCTGAAGAAAAGAACGTTGGTCTCTTGTCATATGCCTATAATTTTTCAATTGTTTTTTTTTTTTTTTGTTCTAAATCAACACTTGCTTGGAATATCCCATCTGCAATTATGTAATCGTTAACCTCTAAGAGAACCAAAACGAATCGTTATTTGAAAGGCAGAACTGGAATAATAAGCTAATCACCAAAATCCAGTTACCGGATATTTGGATCACGGACCCCGGACAAAACAGTCCTTTCAGGTCCTGAGTTGGTTGCTCTAGCCCAAGATCACCAGGGCTTCTCCCTTTTACTGTTTCTTTCTTTGTTCAGTGAAAAACTCGGTGTATAGAAGTGCATGATATCGAGGTCAGTTGATAGAAAACATGCCCTGGCATAGCGGCGGGCGTCACTTCAAAGGGTATAGCTTTACATTATATATATTAAAATTAGAATGCTTTATGTACAAACACTGAAGACAACATGACCCAGCACTTTGTTATCCATTGATAGAATCCTTTGAAACGAACCAAATGTTTTCTTATGTGGATTTATAGTTATAAAGGTGAAAATGAAAGTGGACAGTGCGGCCCGAATCTTAAAACTTCCAATAAAGCTCCAATTTAGATTTGTATACCTTATAAAACTTCTTCTATGTGGCTCAACTGTTCTTATATAATTATAGACCTCTAGTTGCATTTTACAAAAACCTGTGTTACTTATTTACACCAGAACCCATACACATTTAGAAAAGATAAAATCTGCAAATCTGCCTTGAACCATACCGGAGTTAAAACACGAGTTGATGAGAAAAAGAAAGAAAAACCAGCCCCTACCTAGAATCCAAATAAAGCCATTATTATGTATGTAGTGTACTCAGGTTGAATGAATTACCTTAATATAAGATATCAAAGAGTTGAAATAATGTTTTTCTAGCGCAAAAACAATGTACTCAAAGTGACCTACACACCTCAGCATGATCTGTCAAAGAACAAAAGGCCCAGTTATTAACATATCCAGGGAAGACGCCATAGACACACGGCAATACCTCTACACAGACCAGAGTCACTTTGGTGCCAAGCTAATACAAAACACAGAATCTCTGGCCAGTAGGATTATGACCAGTGGTCAGTGGTCAGTGGTAGAACAACGGTCACGAGTGGCACTCAACACACGCGGATTAAATGACAAGAAATAGGTGGGTCTTATTTTATCGTCTCCTAAGTCAGACGATAACAGGGGCAATCGAAGAGTGTCCAGTCAGATCATGTCTATTAATGGTATCACCACCGGAAGGGAAAACGGAAGTGGTTATGGAATAATGGACAACAGGCTGGAGTGGAGAGTACGAAAAGTAAGTTTATTAATTACGGAATGCAATGTCACTATAGAAAGGGAAGTTTGCCGTTTAGGAACGTTACAGTTTATAGCTGTACTTCTTCTTTCTAGAAATAGCTGCAAGTAAAGGGGTTTTCTTCTGACGCTCTCTCTCTCTCTCTCTCTCTCTCTCTCTGTCTCTTTCTGTTTCTCTGCCTCTCTCTCTTTATTTGTCTTTCTTTCTTTTTTTCTCTCTCTTCTTTGTCCCTCTCTTTCTCTCTCTATCTCTCTCTCTCTGTCTCTTTCTGCTTCTCTGCCTCTCTCTCTCTTTATTTGTCTTTCTTTCTTTTTTTTTCTCTCTCTCTCTTTGTCCCTCTCTTTCTCTCTCTATCTCTCTCTGTCTCTTTCTGTTTCTCTGCCTCTCTCTCTCTCTTTATTTGTCTTTCTTCCTTTTTTTCTCTCTCTCTCTGTCCCTCTCTTTCTCTCTCTATCTCTCTCTCTATCTTTTTCTATCTCTCTCTCTTTCTCTGCCTGTCTGTCTCTGTCTCTGTCTCTCTGCTTGTCTTTCTTTCTTTCCCTCTCTCTCTTTCTCTTTCTCTCCCTCTACCTCTTTCTCTCTCTTTCTCTGCCTGTCTGTCTGTCTCTGTCTCTGTCTCTGTTTCTCTCTTTGTCTCTCTGTCTCTCTCTCTATCTCTCTCTCTCTCGACACTTTGGTCCTCTTCGAAAATTTGACAATCTCTGGTGGCTGTTTGATGGAAAGTCTGCTCTAATATCCCACTGTATAGGTTTAAATCAAGTTTACGGTGGGTTGTGAGTCTGGGCACTTTTTCAGCATTACTTTGTCTGAAGACACTTATTTGTTTTGCCGGAAATTTTTACAATTTCTTCAAAGTTGACAAGCTATCACTTAAAATAAAAAATGATTGGTGGAATCATCTATCAAATCAATCGGTTGAAAGATTTTAGAGAAATAATGAATATATCGTAATTCTTAAACATTATTTTCCACATCTTATAATCATTATCCTTAAATTAATGTTGTCACTAATTTTAATACTATCAATACGAATATTTTTATCTTAAAACTGCATGTCTATGATGGAATTTGAAACGCCAGCTGTTCCAGAGAGTTATCCTGCAGATTGTCTTCTCACCCTAATACCAGCAAGAAGTTTCGGTAATAGTCTGAAGTCTCTATGTATATGATAAATTAGTTAAAGAAATATAGAATGGATTGATTTAGAAGTGCATGTGCAGATGATGAGAAAGAAAAGAAATGATAGGGGAAAAATGTATGAGTCAGAGAAAAGACAAGAAAAGGAAAGTAGGCAAAGAGCAAAAACTAGCGAGTGAAAAGGAGGCGGAGAAGGTGGGGGCGCAGATAGATAGAAAGTGTGCAGAGAGAGAGAGAGATAGAGAGAGAGAGAGAGAGAGAGAGAGAGAGAGAGAGAGAGAGAGAGGGTAAAAAAGATGAAACGTCAGCAACCAAGGACGCAGACAGACAGAAGCTGTAATGGTGAGAAAAAGCGAGACTACAAAAAATAAGTTACATAATACAATTATAATACAAGATAAACCCAGAAAAAAAATTTGAAAGAAGGGCATATAAATATATTCTTAAACCTAGAAAAAAGCTAAGACATGCTATAGTTAACCACATTTATAGCAAGGATTTCTCAAAAACACACAGCACTCTCCAACCCTCCAATATTTTATCATCACAGAGACAAACGCTAGGGATGACTTGCGCCATTTTCCTAATCCTAAAAGTCAATACATTAACGGCAGCAACTGTGGGGGAAGACTAAAGAGCCATTGGCCGCAGAGTTTGGGACACACTCAGACACACTAGTCATAAACCAATGGCACTGACCAGTTGACCAGATCAGTCATGGGTGACGGGTACCAGTGATTAAGCTGTCACCTGGAAAAGCTAAAATTCCCTACGTCATCGTCCTTATTATGACGCTTCTTTTTTGTCCTTGAAAACTGGAAACGGCCAACCGTGTAGTTTTTTAATCTATTTATAGATTCTTCTAAACTCCCATAATCAGGTTATAAAGATAGATATGAATAACAAGTGCCTAGAAATCACACTGCCCTGTAGGAGTTCAGGCCTACCCATATATTTCGGCCCGCATAATAATGAGCATTTAAAAAGATCTAAAAATAGATTGGATTTTACAAAATGAGCTGAATATTCTTATTGTTGCGAACAGTTTCTTCAAGATTTCAAATAACATTTTCAAATAGTTTTTTTTAACATTTCATTGTTTGGTTATGCTATAATTATCTATATTATAGTTATTTACGACCAAATATAACACCCAAGCTAAGACACTCAACAACACAGTTTGGCGTGAAAGCAGAGAACCCAAACCAATGAATAAAAGACGATGTGGTCATAACCTATCACGAATATTCCTTCAAAGTTATCAAAGTGAGCGTTGTATCATTCGATTGTCGGTGCTCTACTTGAAGCGAGAAGTTTGGGTGAGATCCAAACTACACTTATATAGTAATAATGTGGATCTAATTTTCAGAAAACAATTATTGCAATTACAAGTCCTCAAGTGTTAACTCAGTTCTACCAGTACTAGCGAGCTATTATGGTAAGACGTAATCTGCATTCCTTCGGCAGTGGTGTTAATAGAAGTAGTAGTAGTAGTAGTAGTAGTAGTAGTAGTAGTAGTAGTAGTAGTAGTAGTAGTAGTAGTAGTAGTAGTAGTAGTAGTAGTAGTAGTAGTAGTAGTAGTAGTAGTAGTAGTAGTAGTAGTAGTAGTAGCAGTAGTAGTAGTAGTAGCAGTAGCAGTAGTAGTAGTAGTAGTAGTAGTAGTAGTAGTAGTAGTAGTAGTAGTAGTAGTAGTACTAGTAGTAGTAGTAGTAGTCGTAGTAATAGCAGAGCATTTTTTTGCATAACTTCTCCCTCAAATTCCACCCATTCCACCATCCTCCTCTACTCCCTCTCCTCCCACCGCCACAATCCCAAGCCTGAAATGTATCCATGAAGTTTACTTTGATGAGTAGTGAATTTACTCACAACTGTCGGGATGGATCTGCTCTGGTCTGGGCTGCTGTTTACCGTGACCACCTGGATACTAAGGCGAGGGGTCTGACCTGTCAGATTGAGACGGAGCAAGGAAGATAGAAATACAGAGAGCGGCAGAGGAATTGAGACAAGTAGAGGGGAAGGCATAATCTAAAGTTTTACTTACATATTCTAAATACATGCATGCTACCAGTACTATTTCTTTGCTCTGCTAGGAATAGTAACTTTGATATGTCATGTGGGAGAGAGTTAGAGAGAGAGAGAGAGAAAGAGAGACAGATAGAGAGACAGACAGACAGGTACAGAGAAAGAGAGAGAGAGCGAGAGAGAGACAGAAAGACAGACAGACAGACAGACAGACAGACGGACGGACTGACAGACAGATAGACAGACAGAGACAGAGACAGAGAAAGAGAGAGACAGATAGACTGACAGAGAGAGAGAAAGAGAGAGAGAGAGAGAGAGAGAGAGAGAGGTAAGAGAGAGAGAGAGAGAGATTTTTGCATTTTTTTCTCAAAGATGTAAAACTTTTCTGGTTTTCCTGCCTCTGTGCTTCTACTACTATCTTCTTTTTCTTCTCCCCATGTTTTGTTTTGTCTTTTCAACCACCGCAATTTTTGTAATATAATGAGAGAGAGAGAGAGAAAGAGAGAGAGAGAGAGAGAGAGAGAGAGAGAGAGAGAGAGAGAGTAAGAAACATAAATAGAAAGATAGATTGGGGGTGAAATAATCATCAAGAGGATTGTGAGAATGGTTGTAGGGGATACAGAACAGTGACGGAATGAGATGCCGTAGTAGATTTGATTAATAATTTGCAACTAAGGAAGAAAGAGAGAGAGAACCAGAGAGCCAGAGAGAGAGAGAGAGAGAGAGAGAGAGAGAGTGATAGAGAGAAAGAGAGAGAGAGTGAAAGAGAGGAAGAGAGAGAGAGTGAGAGAGAGGAAGAGAGAGAGAGAGTGAAAGAGAGGAAGAGAGAGATAGAGCGAGAATGAGAGAGAGAGTGAAAGAGAGGAAGAGAGAGATAGAGCGAGAATGAGAGAGAGAGAGTGAAAGAGAGGAAGAGAGAGATAGAGCGAGAATGAGAGAGAGAGTGAAAGAGAGGAAGAGAGAGAGAGAGTGAAAGAGAGAGAGAGAGAGTGAAAGAGAGAGAGAGAGAGAGAGAGAGAGAGAGTGAAGAGAGAGAGATGCAGTAGTAGAGCCGGTTACACACACACACACACATTTCCAAACATCAGAGAGACATTCTGCCACATATACTGTTTGCTCATACATACAAGACATTGCTCAGTCATTGTACATAGAAGTAATGTCATTAATATTATCTCTGTCATTTAGTCATTCTTTCATAGACATATCTGCTTCTAGTACATACACACGAAGACACACATACATATTTATTTATATATATATTTGCTTATATACACACATATATATTGTATATATATTTGGTTAGATTAATAATTTGCAGAGAGAAAGAGAGAGAGAGAGAGAGAGAGAGAGAGAGAGAGAGAGAGAGAGAGAGAGAGAGAGAGAGAGAGAGAGAGTAAGAAACATAAATAGAAAGATAGATTGGCGGTGAAATAATCATCAAGAGGATTGTGAGAATGGTTGTAGGGGATACAGAACAGTGACGGAATGAGATGCCGTAGTAGATTTGATTAATAATTTGCAAACTAAGGAAAAAAAAGAAAGAAAGAGAGAGAGAGAGAGAGAGAGAGAGAGAGAGAGAGAGAGAGAGAGAGAGAGAGAGAGAGAGAGTAAGAAACATAAATAGAAAGATAGATTGGCGGTGAAATAATCATCAAGAGGATTGTGAGAATGGTTGTAGGGGATACAGAACAGTGACGGAATGAGATGCCGTAGTAGATTTGATTAATAATTTGCAAACTAAGGAAGAAAGAGAGTGAAAGAGAGAGAGAGAGAGAGAGAGAGAGAGAGAGAGAGAGAGAGAGAGAGGGAGACTAAGACAGACAGACAGACAGACAGAGAGGAAGAGAGAGAGAGAGAGAGAGAGAGAGAGAGAGAGAGAGACAGACAGACGGACAGACAGAAAGAGAGACAGACAGACAGATAGATAGACAGAGAGAGAGAGTAAGATTATAAATTTGACATGGCACAGGTGAGGTCATCATTCCTCAGTTTAAGACTCGTCTGTAAACCTAAGATAGGTCCAACCTCTCTGAGGTCATTACCGTAAGGTGCCACCTAGCGGGGTACTGGCAGATGAGTGGCGATAACTAGAGCTGGTTCATCAAGATACACAATCAGGGATATTGGTGGGACTGTCAGCTTAGAGGAGGGGGGGGAATGAGTGGAGAGAAAGGAATGAGATAGAGAGGAGAGGTAGGGATAACGTTGGTTTGCGAAGGGGAGAAACTTCTCTAACTCAGATCTATTATTATATTCAATCATGGCACAGAGTGAGAGAAAGGCAAAGAAAGGGTTGAGAGAAGGGAAGAGAAGAGAGAGGAAGAGAGAGACAAAGAAAGAGAAGAGAAGAGAGAAGAAAAAGAAGAAGAAGAAGAAGAAGAAGAAGAAGAAGAAGAAGAAGAAGAAGAAGCAAGAGAGAGAGAGAGAGAGAAGAAGAAGAAGAAGAAGAAGAAGAAGAAGAATATGAAGAAGAAGAAGGAAGAGGAAGCTATAAGAAGAGAGAGAGAGAGTCAAAGAAGAAGGGCTAGTAGAAGAAGAAGAAGAGAGAAGGAAGGAAGAGAGAGAGAGAGAGGAAGAGAGAGAGAGAGAGAGAAGAAGAAAGAGTTGAAAGAAGAAGAGAGAAGAGAGAGAGCCAAGAAAGAAGAAGAAGAAGAAGAAGAAGAAGAAGAGAGAGAGACACAAAGAAGAAGAGGCTAGAAGAAGAAGAGAGAAGAAGTAGAGAGAGAAGAAAAAGAGAGCAAGAGAAAGAGAAGAAGAGAGAAGGAGAAGAAGAAGAAGAAGAAGAAGAAGAAGAAGAAGAAGAAGAAGAAGAAGAGAGAAGAAGAAGAAGAAGAAGAAGAAGAAGAAGAAGAAGTAGAAAGAAGAAGGAGAAGAAGAAGGAAGAAGAAGAAGAAGAAGAAGAAGAAGA
>JAWDGP010005496.1:0-12869 GCA_033675545.1 Elysia crispata | reverse complement strand
CATCACAATTCGTTTCCAATTTATAGAGATTGCCAAATTGGAATTAAGCGGCGTCCATATTGAAATTATGCTAATTATAGATATTACCAAAATAGAATTAACCGGCGGCCATATTGGAATTATGCTAATTATGGAGATGGAAAAAAAATTTTCCGGCAGCCATATTGAATTTATGCTATTTATAGAGATTACCAAATTGGAATTAACCGGCGGTTATATTGAAATCATGCTAATAGAGATATTACCGAAATAGAATTAAGCGGCGGCCATATTGAAATTATGCTATTTATAGAGATTTGCCAAATCAGAATTAACCTGCGGCCATATTAAAATTATGCTATTTATAGAGATTGCCAAATTAGAATTAACCGGCGGCCATATTGGAATTCTGCTATTTATAGAGATTGCCAAATTAGAATTTTCCGGCGGCCATATTGAATATATGCTATTTATAGAGATCGAAAATTTAGTATTTCCCGGCGGCCATATTGAAATCATGTTGTTCATAGAGATGGAAAAAAAATAAAATTTCCCGGCGGCCATATTGAATATATGCTATTTATAGAGATTTAAAACTTACAATTCCCCGGCGGCCATATTGAAAGTATGCTAAATATAGATATTATTACAATAGAATTAACCGGCGGCCATATTGAAAGTATGCTATTTATAGAGTATGTCAAGTTAGAATTAGTGGGCAATCATATTGGAATTATGCTATTTATAGAGATCGAAAACTTAGAATTCCCCGGCGGCCATATTGAAATTATGCTATTTATAGAGATAGACAAAGGGGAATCCAATTCTAATATTTCAATCTCAATAAAATAGGTAAAAATGCTTCTCAGCACTTGGTGAAATATCAGAAGCTTTTCAACAGTCTCTTAAAAAAAATTTATTTCTTTTAATTTTGACTTATCAACGAATCTTGTAGTTGTTCTGTGAAGATCCTTTCCTAAGAGTATTGCTTTTTCTCTTTGTTTTCTGATTGCGTGTCATTGGCCGCTCTAAACGTTGGGTCTGTTCGGCGTCTCCAGTTCTGTCTCTCAATCTGTTGTCTTTGTCCCTATTTTATAGTTGTTTTGAATTTAGTCGATCAGGACCTTCTGTGTTGGGGTTTTCAATTTCTTAAAGTCTTTTTCCCCCTATGAATCAGACGATTCACAATTGTTCTTTGGCTCTACTCTGCTTCTCCCTGTTCTTTCCCTGCTTCTTTTTCAACTTTCTTTGGTTATTTTTTCATGCTTCTTTGTGTTGTGAGCTTTTCAGTTGCTCTCATCTCCTCCCCGTCTCTCTCTCCTTTCCTGGAAGCGCTCATAGCTTCTTGGTAGACCTGTGTTCTGCAGTCCTCGTCTTTCCAACACACTTTTCAACTTTGCTTCTCTCCCCTCTTTTCAATTTGTCTTGGGCCAGTGTTTCAGGGATATTTGCCCCAGCTTGCTTTGTTGTCTTTGATTTCTTATTACAACAAACTGCAACATTTAACAGTTTTTTTGTCTCTAAAATTGTCTTTCCCCCTTGTTAGGTACGTTTTTGGATACATTTGAAGCTGCTGTCTTTAGCGTCTTCGGGTCTGCTCTCTGTTGCCTCTTGCCTAGATTTCTCTTTTGCCACAATTTATAACTTCCAATTTTTGTAGTTTTTGATTGGAACCCCTGTATTCTTATAGTGGGGTTTTTTCCTTTCTTCTTTTGAGAATTTTCAGAAGGAGCTCGTTTGATTGTTGACAGTTTTTTGCTATTGCGCATTTGTGTAGCAGTCTTGGCTTCAATTTATTTTGTTTATTAAGATCCAACGTGCTTAGGATCCTCGTCTATAAACTTGGTAAATATCTCTCACCCCGGCTCGTTGATGGACGTTCTATTCAGAGTTACTTGAATATGATCCCAGCTACACGGAGTAGCTCTCTTTCCTATAAGCTATGTTATTTCCATTTTGTGTTCTTCTTGATTGTCTAGATCTTCTAGAGGATTTCCACTTCTCTTGGGCTCAGATAGTCCTTTCTTGTCTAAATCTTTGCATAAAAGGATGGCAGTCCTTTCTCTCTTGTTGTTTTTGCTGTGAATTCAATCCCAGTATAGATCTAGGTAGACCCATTGCCTTAGATACCAGTAAGAAGCTAATTGCAAAAATATCAGAGGTGTTTGCATTTATCCAATTTCAAACCTTTCAATCAGGTAGGTTATATGCGAAGGAGTAATAGTGAATGTTTTGTCCATTAATCGCATATTTTTCTTTTGAGAAATTATCTTAATACCCCAATTTAGCAAATTTTTTTTAGAAACTATTAGTAAGGAGTCTCATAGTGAAAATTGGCGTTAGTGACCATGTACCTGCTTATTTCTTTCTTACTCATTTTCACCAAAAGCTAACTATTACCTTTTTAGCTTCTGTCCCAAGATTTTTCATCTCTATCTATTTTCTCGATCTTTTTCGAGTCATCAGTCCAATCGTAAAGATTTGCTCCAATACCAGTTAAAAAGTTAATTGCCCGCTCACTCCAAACCCCCAAAAAATCGTGTCATTTTTTTGTTATGTTAAGAGAACATGTAATTATAAAATTCAATATATGCAGCCGCTGAATTGTTACCAGCTATATCCTGCTTGGGTAAAATCCAAGATTGCCTTTATAACATTGGAAAACAGAGTGTCTGCTACTAAAAGAAATTGAAGCGGAGACAATATCCGCCGATAATGCTATGGACAGTTCTCATAGCCTTAGAAGGAATATTATGATCATTACTTTAGAAAATCGAAAAAAAAAATGTTATGAAAAGAATATATAAGGGGCACTTTTTACTCCGGTCTCAAATTCGATTATATTTTAAAGTATTTATGGTATTATTTTTACATTGATTTATAGAGATCATTCCCGATTCTACAACATTGAGCTATTGTATTGGTATAGAGAAAGAAAATCGAAATCCTTGATTCTACCGTTTTGATATTTTTTTTATTTCGAATTCTATTCTATTGTAATGATATTTTTGTTGTGTGCTTGTTTACATAGAGATTGAAATTATAGAGGTTTTTCTCACCCCTGTTTTGGTATTCAATATTGATTCACCATCTATGTGAAAGCGATTCGACCTATTTTTATGTTATGTTGCCAACACATACCATCCACGTATTATCAATTCGGTAGTAGAGTTTATGTCTCTATTACTTTAAATGGAGTTCAATATTTTTTTGTATAAAAATGACGGATCTTAAACTCTGTGCTAATTGCAATGAATTGAAATCACTTGATGAATACCATAAAAACAAACAAAAACGCTGCGTTTTAAAACTCTCAATGCTGTTATTGAATGTGGGAGGTTTTAAAAAAAGGAACATTATCAAAAATAACAAAGACAGACTCTAAAAGAGTGTTATCTGAGTTTATTCAGAGAAATCCAAATTACAAAAATATAAAAATAAATAATTTTTATAATACACATTGTTTCCTAAAAAAAGACACATAATGCAGTCTTTTTAAAAAATAAAGTCAATGCAAATTAGCAGCATATAACATAAACGAATATGACATTTTCATTAAAAGAGAATATTAATACATATAAGGGCATTGCCTGTTAAATGAAGAACTTTAATCTGTTTGACTTTCAGCTTACTTTGCATTACAATAAAAAGCACAATCGATAATTCACATAAGATTTTTTTTCCACATATTCATTTTTTACTCCAGTCAACATATTTTTCCATGTTCTGCTTTAAAAAAAGCGGTATCAAGAGAAATAGTAACTGGATGATAAGAAAAGCTTTTTGAGAAGGGATTCAAACAAGGTCCTACACACGTTTTACTTCTGAAAAGGAATCACAAAAAAGAAAGATTAATATGGGAGGTTGAAACCTTGGCCAAATAAAGACTAGGATATTAAAAGACGAGAGGCAACAAACGTTTGCTTATCTTTTTGTTAATCCAAAACTAGGAGCCCAGATGGATTAGTCCCAACGAGCACTTATGCTGGAGCCCCAGTGTTTCTTTTCTCTGTGTGTGACCTATGAAGCTTTTCCCTAATCTAGAGCAAGGAACACTTTTAGTCAGTGTTCCAATCCCAAAAACTGTAGCCCCAGTGTTCCACGCGCTTAAAGAACGTTGAATCTAATTATTTTCGCTAGGACCAACATAGCTCTTCGATCCATAGGCTACACACACCTCTCAGGGGGCCGCCGTTTTGAACTTTCGATTCACTCTCTCTCTCTCTCTCTCTCTCTCTCTCTTTCCTTCTCTCTCTCGCGCTTCTTTCTCTCTCTCTCTGTCTGTCTGTCGCGCTGTCTGTCTGTACTCTCTCTCTCTCTCTCTCTCTCTCTCTCTCTCTCTCTCTCTCTCTCTCTCTCTATCTCTCTCTCTCTCTGTGTCAGTTCTAACCCTCTTTGAAATTTGAAAGTAAAAATAAAGCCAGAACAATACAATCGCTACATGACGACTTGCATAAGAATACATGTAAGTAAATACAAATAGCTTTTCATACAAAGTTATTTAACTAAAAAATATAGGAAGAGAAGTTCACAAAATATATTCTTTCATATAATGATATTTTTGTCACTGTTAATCAATCCCACATGGTGACTCGAATTTACCTGAATTAGAATTATTGTTTACTACCCCGAGGTCCTCCTTTCCAAAATTTATTACTAGTTTACCCATGCCAGGTCCACATATATCCCTCACACTTAAGAAGCCTCAGGAGTTGGGGAAAAAGAGGAAGAAAAAAAGGTTTGACTTTGGTGAGCCAGCTCTACAATAAAGTTTAGAGCTAATGTCTTAATATGAAGTGTAAAACAGAAATGAAAGATTTAATATGGGGGAAAAAAATGATATAAGGATAGGACAAAGGAAAAGGAGAAAATCCTCACTTAGTCTCAGCCCAGGATAAGACAGAACGACAGAAATGGGAGAGAAAAAGAAAGTGTGAGAATGGAGGCGAGCTTTTAGAACAGTTACATAATACAGTGTCAGGCTGAGAGATCACATTCTAATAGCTCAATATTAAATTAGCTTTTACTAATGTGCAAAAAAAAAAAAAAAAAAAAATGGCTGCAACAGCAAGCAGTGTAAGAGTTAAATGTGTGTTTATAAAGAAGTTCTTAAACACTCAGAATGCTTTTAAGATTAAACCAAATTAATAATATTTGCTAACTTAAATAGAGGTAAAAAAGCATGATTTATATAGGGCGGCAGATCAGAGCCAACTCTGAGAAAAGAAGAGAAATGAGGATATCCTTCCCTCTGCTGAGTCTGTGAGAGGTCCTTGTGGGACAGACCAATTAAAAAAGCATGAGAAATGATATCAGACAAAGCAACTTTCCCAATGTGAGTTTGATGGGTAAAATCTTGTCCCTCATTAAAAACAAAACAAAAAATAAAGTGTGGTGTCTGACAAGGATGTTTGTGCTTGCCCCAGACCTTTTCTCTCTTTGCAGTGAAATAGATCTGAGAAGCATAGAGAAGGATACCCAGGAATTAAAATAGGAAGGGCACAAAGTAAGCAGCATGAGATACGCTGATGACGCTCTATTAAGGGACTAAGGGGAGGGGGAGGGAAGGAGGGAGAGAGAGAGAGAGAGAGAGAGAGAGAGAGAGAGAGAGAGAGAGAGAGAGAGAGAGAGAGGGAGAGAGAGAGGTTTAGAATGAAGCTCAGGAGATTTTCTTGGTGTAATAGAGCAGATTATAAATTTGTATATTAAGAAGAAGCACACAGAATTATCATGCGAGAATATGAACAACAGAATGTGACCCAGGCCTCACTTGAAAATAATTAGGTCAAACGTTCCTGCGATTTTGGAACACTGGGCCTAATTTTGGATGTAACAAAAGATACAAAGTTGCCTCGTCACTTTTCTATTTTTAGATTAAAAATAGGTCAAACTTTGATGCATCAACACTTAGCCTAGTTTTTAGATTAAAAAAAAAATATATATATATATATATATATATATGAATATAGGCCTACTAGTTGGTTACACGTTCTAGGTAGACGGAGTGTCAGAGAGAGAGAGAGAGAGAGAGAGAGAGAGAGAGAGAGAGAGAGTGGCAGAGAGAGAGAGAGAGAGAGAGAGAGAGAGAGAGAGAGAGAGAGAGAGAGAGAGATGCATAGTTAACACCTGTGGAAAGAGATTTTAGTCACTGCCGGAGGGAAAAAACCATAATGTGGAGAAGAATATTATTTATCACCAAACAAAAAAAACTTTGCACTTTGACCTGTTTTATAACACTTCTTTGTAGACCACATTTCTTCATTTAGTGTGGGTGCGTTGTGTGTGACTGTGTCCTTTCATTTGTCCCCTAATGATCGCGCTGTTTCATTGAAGACAATTCTCGAAGTTTTCTATGGGCCCAGAGCTTGCAAACTCCTATGTAACATTTCAGCTCCTTCACGTAATTTGTGATTACGATTCAATGCTTCTTGGAATGTCCAATAAAATGGCACATTTTTATTTACAAATGCACTTCGGTGATGGAAGACCTCTGAATTTGTTGGTTTCCATCCATAGGAAGTAGATTTGCAAAAATCTAGCTTGCATTTCATCAGCAGGTTCTAGAGAGGCCTATGAGATGACAAACCCTGGCCTTGAATTCGGAACTGTGTGGATTCCATCCATTCATTCTCACTTCTTTACAGCCAAGAGAAGTCAACACAGAATGCACTGTCGTATTTCCTTATGTCACTGCAGAAATGCACAGATTGATCAGGAGATTGTCCACTTCTGAACAGGACCTTCAATTGCTGTGGAGAGGTGGAAATGGTTCTGGTTTTGAATTTTCCATTACTGCAGCCACATATGTCTTTAGGTTCATCTCTAAACTTCAAGGCTTGGCAGAGCTGGCATTGGATCATGTCTCCGATTGAGGTCTCTTTTTTTAATTGAACCCAATGTTGGAAGTGAAGAGGGGTCTGATTTGCACTTGTTTTCTGAGCCTGGCTTCGAAGAATCTCATTTGTTGAGGCCTCATGTTGCACACTTTGAAGAGGCAGACCTAGGTCTTGATTCTGTTCTTGGTTGTAGAATTAGAAACTCGTGCAGTCTAGATCTGGAATCTACTTGTTCTGAATCTAGATCTAGATCTTGCATCCTCTGACTCTGAGTCTGTTTGCCCATTCTCACTTGATGACGATCTAGATCTAGATCTAGATCCAGGTGTATCATGTGTCTGTTTCGCGGTATTTTTGGCTAGGAGTTGTAACAACTTCATATTGAAGAACCCCTTGTCTTTTACGCTTGTTATTTCTTGATTTAAATCTACCTGGAATGCTAGATTCTTTGCTATTTTGAACAGCATCAATCGTTCGAGAGGATACTTGTTAATCAACTGTGTTTTGGCCACAAATCGTACGGATTGAGACATTGATAAGAGTGTGAATCAGACGTTTCCGTGTACTTGTTAAAGTAGGAGACTTCCGTTTGGCTTTAGAAGTTTGACTATCAAAGGCGTTTATGGGCCATTAAAAGGTATTCAAATGAGGAAACAATAAAAATTTAAACGAACAAAACTACAGAGACTTCACACACTTCTTTATAGATGTGCATCTTACCAACATAGATTAGGTATCCTACAAAAATTTGGAGTCATTTTGGTTAAAAATTATGGTTCACAAGCCTTTTACCTCAGAAATTTGAAAGTCCACAAAGTATATATATATATATATATATATATATATAAAATACATACATTATATATATATATATAGTATATAAATACATATATTATATATACATATATATATATATATAGTTTGAAAATAAGATTTGGAATAATTGATAAGGCTAACAACTGTGGGAGCATTTCAGAATAGCAAGAAGATGATCTCACCTTAAATTCTCCCTTCACGCATACTACACTTGTGTTTCAAGCGGAGGACAAAGGTGTCGCCCATTGTCTTTCCGCTCTCTTCAGTATGACTGAGGTGTGTTCGATTGCCGTTTTCCGACACTTGTGTTGTTGTTTTTTTTTCCAGGAGCACTGGTAGTTTTGTAGTAAATATTTCTTTCTGTGGGGCGATGAAAGTATTGCCTTCTTTTGTGAGGCTTGGTTTGTGTTTACAATGAAAATATTTCTCTGCTATGCAAAGGTTACATCTGTTTGTTGCTGCTGGTATGGCTGCGCTCTTTCGATTATTTTTTACACCAAATGTAAAATTATGCAGAGAATTTAAGGTAGGTATCTTCTATATCTATCTATATATGTATACATCTATATATATATATATATATATATATATATATATATATATATATATACATATATAATGTATATATTTATTATATATATGAGTGAAAATAATTAAAACTTCGAGCACAAGCAAAATGTCCCGTGTGCCTAATATATTAGAATGTTTTATTCACTTTTAGAGACTGAGAAGCTCATGTTAACAGATTTCACTGGTATAAACAGCTGACTAGACTGACCAGGTCTCTCTCGCTCGCTTGCGGCTTCCGATGTAAACAACGCAGGTTGCACACTTCACTAGGAAACCACGTGTTTGTTGCATTCCCGCTGACTCATGCTGCTTACGTGCATGTAACTCAAATCTGCGAAAACACCTGGCTATTGTCTGCCGTGCCCTTGCTCACACACCTATCGTTCAATGTTGCATGACCTTAAGTAGTAAGCAATAGAACCAAAGGTAAGGTGGATACAAGGGAGTATGCTGAACTTCGTGAACTGCAAGAGGAGACTTCAATACCATATTTTAAACCGTTGAAGTTGACTGAACTCATCTTTTTCACTATAATTTTCAGCAAGTGAATATTCGCTGTGACAACCGTGGACCGATGAACCATAGATAATCCTCACTTTATTAAACTTTTCCATCTTTGATAATCCCGTTTCTCCACCCCCGAAACGCCCATATTGTCCATTCAATCTGTATAAGTTTGGCAGTAGATTTTGCTCTCTCCAATTCTCTTCGTACCAGCGGCAATCGAACATCAACCTGAACACACTCATGCAAGCATTACTTGTTTCCATAGAACGAAGACACTAAGTATTAAGGTATCCTGCCGATTTTACCAATCAAGACTTCCCCGGCTTAAATCACTTGAGTATGTGTAGCCTCATTTCATTGTTTGTTTCTAAATTTTTCATTACTCCCTTGCATTCTTTGATTCATTCGTAACAGTAAATTATAGATTAACAAATATATTTTTTTCGATTTGCAAAGATTTTTTGATCTGAAAGATGATTATTTTTTTTTTTTTTGCCAAAAACTCATTCATGAATGATTTTGTACACTTGTTATGTGACTCTAAAACAATCGATGAAAATAATTGAATAAACACTTTGAGACTTTTATCTGCATGAATGCAGCAAGTATTTTTTTTACTTACCCTGGCTACCCATTCTGGCAATCACTTTTAAAAACAACTTCAGATAATTTCTCCAAGCCATGATGAAAAGGCTAGCCAATTTAGAGGTTCTGTATTATGTTAACCGCTACTTTCATTTTGTTGAAATCTACTACCTATTGTTAAGCTCATACTTTACAATTGCACAACATTCATTTTACACATCCTATCAATGAATGTACCGTACAGTACCAGTTTTATTCATGTACTATACAAATCGACTCCTTACTTTCAGTAAAAGTTTGATTCTCTCATTTTTCAGGGCCCGATGTCTGGCCACCGATACATGCCACCAAGCTGATCTCTATCTTTGAAAACATCGGGAAGGCAGTGCACCTGTAATTTCCTGGCTTCTAGTGGTGTATGCACATGGCATCAAATCCTGTGACATCATGGACCAGTAATGACGCTGATGCAATCTTTTGAACTACGGAGATTCTCTTTATTCCGGAGAATCTTGGTGAACAGCTCAAATGAGTTCTCTCAATGTTACTTCATTTCCACAAGTCTGCGACATATTTGAGCTAAGGGTCCAGGTGCTTCCAGGTAGAATCAGCATACTGGATTAGTTGATAGCAATGTCTAACACTCCTCCAAGACTTTATAAATTTCAAGAAACAGCAATTTCCAACATACGTCCAACTATGGGATCTTAACCCTGGGTCCTGGCACGCCATCATTCTCAATGTCAATCATCAAACACGTGGATACTTATTTCTGTGTTTGAACCACACAGCAGAAACTCTGCTAGCTTGTTTTGTGCATGGTCAGATGTGCTTACGAACTTACTCATCTCCACTCGCTCTCCAGCATTATGCTCTCTGCATCTTTATATTCGTTGTCAGCTCAGTATGAAATCACACCTCTTTGAACTAAAAGTCTTGTTTCTAAAAATTTTTCATTTTATGGAAAAAGAGTTTGAAGAAGCCGAATCGTCTGATTCAGATGATCTTACTCTCGCAACAATTAAAACATTGCGGGCAAAGAAAGTCAAGTGACTCGTTTGTATAAAAAGGAAAGGGAGTTTGCGAACATTATGTGAAAGGCGATGACGCAAGGCATGACTCCAGTGAAAGCCTCAGTGATATATCATTGATTACTCGGACAACGATCCGGACTATGTAACAAAGCTCAAGGCACTCAACACCCTACTGTGCTTCTAGAGGAAGAGCAACACAACACTTCGTCTACATCTCCTCTAAAATACATGCAAGCTTCGATCGATGCAATGGAGAGTCGTAGCTCATAGGAAACTGAATTGAGGCCCAAACATCAAAACTCAGGAAGAAGAAATCGAGAATGACAGTAGCCGTGACCAAGAGGCGGCACTGACACGCAAAAAATCAGAGCATGCACAGCCATCCACCAATTGTCTTATTCCACCTTCATTCGCCGTGTACTCAGTGGTAAACTCTATGTCAGCAAATGACACAACCGGTGCCTCATGTGCTGACATTTTTTCTACAGCCTCGACATCTGAACATACACCGGTTTCCAGCATTCTGGATAGCCCTGATGTTGAGTCTCCAAGTAGGAGTAGAAAAAGGAAACGTAATGAAGCTAATTGTAAGGACAGCAAAAAGAAAAAAAAAGAGCTTTAAATATGGGAGAAGCTTATGTGAATAGAAAGAACAGACAGATTCTTTTAAAAAGACAATGAAGGATGGATGTGGTGAGAAGTGCAGAATGAGGTGCCAAGACCATATCGGTAAGGACCACAGGAGATTTAGTATTCAATTACTTTTGGCATAAAGGGGACATTCACAAAAGGAGAGGTTAAGGGTGCACCAACGTGGAAGAGTTCAGAGCAAAAAGGCAAAGCGCCAAAAGAGCGTAAAACACCATTTGGAAATAGCAGGACTGAAGCAAGCTATACGCAAAACCCACCATGTTCTCGGACATCCTTGGGATGTTTTAGCAGTTTGTATTTACTCTCTTTGAGAAAAAAGATGGGGATGGTCGTATTCTTCTGGATATGAGAGAGGCGCTATTCGGAGAGATAACACCGCCGGTTCAATTGCATCAGTACTGTATTGTAAGAGAAAACTGAATTTATACAATCTTTCAATATTTTCCATCTTGGATCAGGTCAAGCTATCTGGTATGTTTGACATGAAGGGGTAGCTGCAAGAGGGTCAAATGAGATTGGTTCATGTGATTAAAATTATCTGCTTGGTGCAAGTGAGACAAAGGCGTGACTCATGTTAAACTCTATTCAGATTCGTGTGGCGGGCAAGAACCGGAATAGAGTATCTTTTGGCGATGCTTTTGGTGCTTTTGAAAGACATTCCAACTCTACAGAAATTAAGCAGTTTTTTTTTTAATAAAGGGCCACATCAAGAACGAGAATGACAGAGTGCACTACAACGATAGAAAGAGTAAGTAAGAATTTGGAGATCTACCACTCCTGGCTGGGCAGGTGTTAGCAGTGCGGCAAAGCAGTTGAGACAGAACTATATTGTAAAAAGCGAGCATGACGAATCTCGGTTTTCCGACTTCAAATGAGATTGCCTCAAATTTGAAAAATTTTGATCTAAATAGAAAGTCACTAAAGGTGAAGCTGTTACAGAACATCAAACCATTGAAGTTGACCAGTCAAGATTCCGATCTTGTACATATCCAAGTATGACTTTGATGCAGAATACCATCGTCTCAACATGTCCAAAAAAAAGAATACGGAAAGTGCAGGCCAAGGGGCAATTTCCAACTACATTCAGATCTATGTTCTAAATAACGAAAAGGGTCCTGGGCATAGACAGGTATATACAAGTATAATGACCTCTTCAATCCCTCTGCATAAGCCAATTTTTTCCTGAAACCTAGCACCAGTTTTTTAACTTGTTTAAAATTAAATTTCCCCTGTGGTCCATGATTAAATTATGTTAATCTTTTTTTTCCAATCAAGTTGTGTGTTTTGATACTTAAATAGTATATTGATTTTTTAAAATAAACACAGTTCAAGATATCAATCTAATCTCTGAAGTACCTATCGTTGTTCTTTATTTATATATCATGTAGGCCTATATTTTAATAATAAAGCAAAAATAATAATATCCATGCATCCTCTTCCCTAATATAGTACTTATATTTGGTCTTCCGTTTCTGTCATCGTCTATAATACTTAGTCTAAGATTCTACCTAGATTTCGTTCTTAATAGCTCTCAAAATAAATTATGTGTATGTTTTATATTTCATTCATGCATCCGTGAAAGTATCAGTGATGTAACTCTGTAAATTGAAATTTATACATATTATAACATTCTGAACATACTTCAATCAAGTTTAGTAAAGTATGTATCCTTAAATTAAATGTGCAAAACTTTTATGAAAATCATATTTTACGCTTGAAATACTAATAAAAGTAAAGCGGCGTTGTTTTGTTTCTAACACTGCTTCTTGTTATTGTCGTAACTCGTCTATAAGACATAGAATTGAAACGTAAACTGTCGTAACTATAACATGGATAGTACACGTGAACAATCATCAATGAAGGTTATCGTAACTTGAGATACGATTGTTTA
>JAWDGP010005495.1:0-28861 GCA_033675545.1 Elysia crispata | reverse complement strand
ATAACTGGGAGTGCAGTATCTAGCTAGCTGGTCCCAACTTACATCTTTCAGAATTAAATTTGTTGGATCTTGTTCAGGATTGATCATTAATGCTTTGAACCCATTAAAAAACAAAAGTGATTGTTTTTGAATGGTTTATGAAAATTTTCCACACATTCCATCAATTACGAGGATGACATGCTCAAAGAGAGCCTTGTAGCTCACTATTTACATATGTAAAACCACACAATAGTTATACATATCAATACCCATTATATTTAAATAACTATGGAGTTCAATAAGTTAAATACTTGGACAGATTACATCTTAAACCTACATCAATAAATTTTTCTCACCTGAACTCTGCGGGTCCTGTTCCCAGATCAAATCTGAAGATCAGGTGACCTGCTTCCAGTGCTATGGAGATGAACACCCCTCGCCTATCACGGGAGTAGCCATTGTAGAGAATAGTACCATCATGGTAAGTGGGCTTAAAGACCAACTCAATCTCTGTGTAAGAGAGAACTGACCTTTGCAGACCAGCAAGCTCCAGGTACGAGTGACCAGAGAAGTGTGGGATATGGACAGGTGAGTCTGGAAGGTAGCAAAAACATATGTGATATTAAAGAATTATATCACAAGTCAAGTTTAGAAAGTTACAAATTTTTGCGGAACTGCAATGTTTAATTATTTCCCGTGCCTTAATCATTCAAACCTGTTTGCTACAGATTAAGATGACATTCACCTTCATAAACGAAGCACAGGGCAATCCATATGAGCTTTCTATATTAATTTGTCAAATTGCTTATGACATGAACTTTGTATGTAACCGTTTCAGCTGTCATCCTTATGCAATTGGTACAGCTGATTGATTGCCTTTAGCTATCTTCTTGTTAAAGAACTAAAGAGACAAGGTGTACCTTGACTTAGCATTAGAACAAAGAAATGACAGAACTTTGTCTGCTCAAAGATTTATGTGTACTAATGTTTTTCGAGGGTAGGTGGCTTAATGTTTCTTTTCAGATCTAAATCTACAAAAATAAGTCAACTGAACTGACTTAATATTTTTTTTATCTTCATGATTGCTAAAACTGCACAATAAATGCCTCGCCTCAACTGTTGAAGCCAAATGTTCTGGAGGGTTCAATAAATCCTTACTCACAAGACCAAATAAAATAGTATCAGAGATAATAATTTATCTCATCTGCTTCTGACTGATTTAGTCAACTGTGCATATGGCCTGTAATTAGAACTTTCTAAATATCAAAAGCCTGCAGTTTACAACCTTTGACTTTGACCTATCAGATCACAATCTAGATAATTACAAGTGCAATCTTTTTGCCAATGAGTTCTAAGGTTGCCCAAAAGAACTAAAGCATTTTCAAGATATCAAAAGCCTGCAGTTTACAACCTTTGACTTTGACCTATCAGATCACAATCTAGATAATTACAAGTGCAATCTTTTTGCCAATGAGTTCTAAGGTTGCCCAAAAGAACTAAAGCATTTTCAAAGCTCAAAAGAAAGCTGACTTCATTGCATTTAGTTATAATACTGATCGGTTGCACATTTCTCAGTTGTTTCAATCTTACTCAATGCTATTACAAAATGAACAAAAAACATGAGATGGTTTTATAGACATTTAGGCATCCCTTACACAAATCATCTAGCAGACGATGAAGTGGAAAAAAAATCAGACACACAAACTCAGGTGTAATAGGCACATAACAAGATCAAAGGGATTTGCTAAATCCTGTAATGTACAATACAAGAACAGAGACGAGGGTATAAACAGAAAAAGAGTTGAGAAGGCAATATAAAGAAATGCATAAGTTCGATGAAGCCCCTTTAAAAGATTGAAAATGAGAATAGTGTGAAAAAGTTGTTATTTGGAGCCCAAACGGTATTTAGACTGAGGGTGATGAGAAAAGAGTAAAAAATGTCTAGAATTTTTATGGTATGTAGTAAATCCATAGTTTTTTTTTAACTAAATTCTTTATTATGATATTGTCATTTGAATGTTTTGAATCTTTACAAGTAAGGATAAACCAATGCATTTGCAATTTCCAAATCAGGAAATCTTAGCAAACTTAAGCTAGAATTAATATTTTCTACGCTGAGAGAAGAAAGAAATCTATGTTATGAAAACTTTAGACGTCTACTCACTCTTTTCACAGCTGTTGCCATGGTATCTATATGGGCAGAGGCAGATGTGCCTATCTGCAGAGCGTGCTACACACTTCCCATTATTCTTACACTGAACTTGGTCACACACACCATCACTGCACTCCCCTAGAGAAACGATATAAGCCACAGGTCATTGCATATGAGCATGATGAATTTCAATGTAAGAAAAAAGGTATTGAAGGTAATGTCATGGGATGACAAACAATGATTCCACAATATAGATAAAAGCCTATCACACGCTTTTATCCCATCAAGAGGTTCTCAGCATTTGCATCTAAAAGAAGTGACAATTTTCAATTCAATATCTTGCAAAGAATAATTACTATGACTGAAAATTCCAAATTTTGACACTATGATCGATAGCTCCATAAAATGCCCCAAGGTAGCCAAATGTTCGACCTCCCATGTCAAATTCATATTTAAAACTTTTTGACTGAAACCCTGTGGTATTGAAATATTGAAATTTTAATCATTAAATTCACCAACGTTAATTCCAAACTCGGCTTCCCCAACAGAACCAGTAGGTCGGAAATCAAAGCGATGTCCATTGATGCGCAGCTCTTGAACGCATCCCACAAATTGGTGCTCGGTGCCAACCCTTGCTTTAATGGTATTCATATCAACATAGCCGCCCAAGTAGAGGTTCAAACTGAAGGTGATTCTAGTGTAGTCGCCCTGGTAGATAGGTTAACATGATGCTTTAGACGGATGGCTGATTGTTATTTTTCAAGACCAGTCTAATCTTCAGTCTCGCTAGAATGAGGAATGTATAAAACAGAGGAAAAAGAGATGAGGAAGATCTATAACCAACATCAACCATATTGATGAGGATAATTTAAATAACTTTACAGTTTAATTATGTCGACCATGATTATTCTGATCACGTAGTCATTCGTTCATTGTTCTCAAAAGCAGTTAGGGAACCAGATGGTCCAGTGTGTAGTGTGACGAACTGAGGATACGGAGGTTCTCTGTTCTATCCTGCCTGAGCTACCGGTATCTGATGGTTGCATTGAGTTCCATTTCACCAGCCCTATCATGGGGATAGACTGAGAGCATTTACATCTGTGTAGAATTCTTCTGGAAACTTGGAGGATACCTAGCATGTCTATGACTAGTTAAACAAGCTGACCCTTACATAGAGATCAATAACAAGAAGGAAGACTAATTCCTATGATTAAAAAAAATCTGTAATCTTTTGCTGCAAGATTAAACTTATTAAAATTCAATCAACATGTAGAGTCCCACAAATGTCAAACGGTTAAGACTTGAAGTTAGCGCTCACGGGGAGTGTGAACCCCCGTGTAAGAATCTAGGTTCTCCTAGATACCGACCATCGATTCTATCCACCAGCCTCGCTGAAGGACAACTATAAGACATGTGTGTGGAGAACAGGCTGAGCTGTTGAGATTTCTACGTCAGAGATATCTTTGTGGAGCAAATAAGGCATCTTATCTATTTATTAGCAGATATTTTATTCATCTAAATTTATAATAACTCTAAATATTCAAATTAAAATAGAGAAGAAAGACTGCGCTATAAGTAATAAGTGCAGAATGAACAATTTTCATTCGAAGCCTCTTTTTTTTTAACCACACAAATGGCTTTGTTGTAAAGGTCTTAATTCCTTAGCCGTTTTAAAAGCATAGATAAATAATTAAAAAAAAAGAAGAGGCTAAATCGAATTTGGCGTGCTGGACAGATCTCCAGCTAAGCTTAAACCCTGATTTAGGTTCAGTCCTAACAATTGCCCTACAACCAAAACAACAACAACAACAACAACAACAACAACAACAACAACAACAACAGCAACTACAAAGTCTTTTGTTATAGAGTCGTTTAATCAACAAAATATGATCATAATTATTCAAATGGACGCTGTCCACATGGCCTAGAGAACCGTCACGAGATGTTTAAGTTAAAAAACAAAACAAAACAAAACATAACTAACTGCACTCAATATCCTCCTTGCATAGGGAGAGTTGGCAGACATACAGTTGTAATTTGCTTGCCGAGTATTGGCACTAACGATCTCTGATCTAATTACCGTTTCTTGATTGAATAACAGCGCAGTGAGATTGGAGCCTGCAGCTTACCAACGCCTGGATTAGAGGCATCATGAATCCCTGGTAAAGACCGCGGCAAAACGCATTAAGATTGTTGAATAACAACGTATGAGTGGGTGCAATGAGAACATGGAATAAAGGAATGATAGACGAGAAGACCGTGGGTGCCCGTAAAGGTCACAGTGAGCACCTAGATAAATAGACGTTCAGATAAAACATGCAAGAAAGGATATGTTAGTTGTTTGATTTGAATGGACATATCATTCTAAAGATAGAAAGAAAGACAATCTTGTGGATAGATGTCTAGGTAGGTAGGAGACAAGTAGAGAAAGTAGAACAAAAAAGATAAATAGCAACATAAAAATATAGATTAAGTTCACTTTTATTTTATATATACGAGCCATGTGCTTTTTTTGATTGCGTGCTTTTCTGCGTTGACTCACTACTGTCATGTCACAGATTTCATTAATAACTGATTTAGACAAGACCAGATCTTCACCCAGAAGAACTGGGTAGAGGTCGAAAATAATATCCATTCCCGCGGTCGCAAGGGCGCCACACAAACACTGAATGAACTACATGACGCAGACAAAAAACTGTAGACTGCCCTTAACTTACGAAAATTGCGTTTTGGGTTAATGATAAAACCTGCGATTAAAGAGAGGCTTTCTTTAAAAAAAAAAACCTAAAAACTCCCATAACACACTATTCCGGAAACAGTTGATATTCCTTTGTAAGGGACAAGGCGTTAACGGCTTTTTAATGCAGGTTTTGTGATTAAATTTAAACTGAAAGCACACATCTGAAAAAGGCTATAAAAAGTAGACACAGTGTAGCGGAAATGTCATGACCTGAATGGGGAAGAAAGGAAAAATACACCAGGGCAGGGTTAATTGAAAAAATGAAATGGGCTGAAATTAAAGGATAAATTTTACAGATTATAATAATGAAAAAAAAAATATAACAAGAAGGAAAGACTAAAAGTAAAAAAAAAATCCAAGAACTAAACAACCTTATCAATTAGAATTACTGATTCATAAGACCAGTTATAGATAGATAGATAAATAAATGGACCGATAAAAAAATAAGTAAACACACAGATAGATAGATAGACAGATAGATAGGTCAATTTATAGATTGTCAGACAGACAAATAGATAATTCAGTATGTACAAAGAGATACGGTTAGTAAGACAAAGAAAGAGAAAAAAAGACAGATAAAAAGCGAGAGAGTCAGAGGGAGAGAAAGATATATAATTATATATATATATATTAAATAGAGAGAGAGATAGACAGAGACATAGACAGACATACAAAGCGAGACAGAGAGAGAGAGAGAGAGAGGGAGAGAGAGACAGAGAGAGAGAGAGAGAGAGAGAGAGAGAGAGAGAGAGAGAGAGAGAGAGAGAGAGAGAGAGAGAGAGAGAGAGAGAGATACGGCGAGTTAAGTTAACACTGTGTCAAGGTTAAACTGCGGTAGTAATTAATGGCTCTCTCTGCCAGCTATTATTATCACGACATTAACAGGAAAGTCGTGACTAAATCTATACACGTCACCATTAACGAAATAGACTCCGATCACGATAAACTATTAGAAGTAGACGTATCTTTATTTTTTTTAACATCCGGCGTATTTTTTGACTGCTTCTTCAGTTACAGCCGCAGCCATAAGAAGATGACAGGATGGAAGTCCTAAGTCGTGGAGGACCAGCCTGTATTGATCCAAGCCTGGTCGACTTATTAGGCTAACACTGGGAAAATATACCACTGACAAAAGCTATACATTAATTTCACACTTTGAGGCAACTTAGCCTGGTCAACTTATTAGGCTAACACTGGGAAAATATACCACTGACAAAAGCTATACATTAATTTCACACTTTAAGGCAGCTTATGGCCTGCTATACAAGCAAGCAACAAAAGAAACTGACAGTGGCAATCTGTCATAGAGCAGGTTCGTGCCATACTTGTTCAGCCGGGTTCATTTTTATTTTGGTCACGACTTGTCAATTGGTAGTGGATGGATTAATGAGCAATTATAATTATATCTTGCTTTGAAGCCATTTTTCACCAAAGACTACTGCTGACTGCCTTTCACAGCCTCCCCATGTTTCTTTCTCATCTACATAAACTATATCCCGATCGATTTCTTTTTTTTTTATTTAACAGTGTCTTGTTTCTCATCGAGGAAAATGAAGCTATTTTCAAAGAGACACCACAGGTCTCTTATTGAGACAAGGAAGATTATTTTCAGAACATACTGTGGGTATCAATGATAATACACTTACCCTCACAGAGCAGTTTAAAAAAATGCAATGCATTGAGCATGTTCACAAAATATTCACGCCACCTATCTATGGGAAATATCTTAATATTGAAGAGTGGAAAACGAGGACATAAATATCCTAAATTAAAAAAAAAACAACAAAAACAATGCTGATTCAACTCATAGTATAAGTGGACTTTTGGAAACTCACACAATATATACCAAGAGCGACATTTTGGGACTGGCTGAATAATGTATATTTCATTATTAAAAGATGAAGGCAATTTTTGTACATAACTATAAAAATAATGAGAAAACTCAACGAACACTTTAAAATAAGGGATGTTATTGTTTATCTTATATGTTTTCCAACCAAAAATATCTGTGAAGAGGACAAAAAGTATATAGGAAAAACAACAGAAATCACGCATACAATTCCTGAAAAATGGGCACCGTAATTCCTAGTTAAAGTTTACTTTTGATGGTCGGATACATTAATTTTGCTTTGCTGGTTAAGCTATCACATCCATTTCTTAATGGCTAATAACTCAGAGTCATAGAGTCATTTTTTTAGTTTCAATATTCATGATAGCTCTAGCTACCAAATTGCTGGTTATAATGTGCCTAATCTGTATCACATCATTGTTGTTTCCACCTGCTAGCAATATGATACAAGCTTATAGGATAA
Organism: Elysia crispata; assembly: GCA_033675545.1. Classification (NCBI taxonomy): domain Eukaryota; kingdom Metazoa; phylum Mollusca; class Gastropoda; family Plakobranchidae; genus Elysia; species Elysia crispata. The sequence goes on along the minus strand of JAWDGP010005495.1, from coordinate 21,678 downwards.
TGAAGCACTGCTTAAAGAGATTGTTCATTTCCATCATTCTTTTGCTAGTCATCATCAAAACCTTTCGTTCCTACTGGAACATAGGTCACTAATAGACACTCTCCATCACCCTCTGTCCTGAGCAGTCTTCTCTAGTTGTCCCCAAGAAAATCCAGGATGCCCTATGACTGCCTCCAGATCCCTTCTCCAAGACCTCCCTCTTTTTCTTTTGCCCTGCGGGTTCCATTTCAAAACATACCTTGAGATGCTCGAGTGGAGCTTTCTCAATATGTGCCCGATCAATATGCCTTTTCTTTTCATCAAGTCTTCCCCAACTGGACGTTGTCCACTCCTATTCTAGAGTGCGTCGTTCATGACCCTGTCCATCCATTTTATACCAAGGATTTTACGTAAGCATCTATTAATGAACGTTTGTAGCTTCTGAGTTGTCTTCGTTGCTCGCCATGTTTCTGATCCGTACAATAAGACTGACTTAAGGGCATCTGCGGGTAAATATCGATAATTTTCACCTCTCACATAAATGGTCTCTTTGCCTTCTCTAATTATTCAAGAATAAAGAAACATAATCAAAATGGCTTGAAAGCTGTTATAAATTTATCTTATTTCACATTTTTGGACATTACCTCGCACCCCAAAATGTGTTCATTTTATGGTTGACACTCCATTTGACCACAATAAACAACTTAGTAACTAGGCCTACGCTTCTACTAACTATATCGAGTTATATATCGTTGTAATCGTCAAGATCGGAACTCTTCATCTAAATATGAATGAAATTCATTGGTTTTTACCGGTAAACCCTATAATACTATTTGTAGACCCTGTTTTCTTTGGATCACTATCATATATGGAGTGATGACGTTTAGGGTCATGACTGTGCTGGGTTCATATGCCATATATGATGCTCTGACCTTTGGGTCAGTTTGTTCTCGCAAAATGATTGGCTGAATCATTGAATTTCCGGTGGTAACCAGTGTAAACAACTTATCAGCTGAGAACTTGAAAGTATAATACACGCGTTCTTTTTTGTGCGATTGAAATCCATATTTCTAGATAAGATATACTTTGATAATTGTTTCATAATGCCACGCAAAAAGATGACAAAGAGAGTTTTACATATCGCTAAAGCGAGAGAGTCAAAAAAAAAAAAAAAGAAAGGGTGAGGAACTTATTGAATCGATGAATGAGTTGGATCAAAATGTAGATCTAGAGTTACCAGTAGATGATTCAGACGATCAGGATAGAGTTGTAGATCTAGATTTAGGTCAAGACAATGGTAGATCTCAACCAACTATAATTACATCCACGCCGAGAAGAAATAGATCTAGATCTAGATCTAGACCCATAGACTTAGGAGAGCATGCTCAGCCCTCCACATCCAGAGCTAGATCTAGTTCCAATAATAGTGTCAATGAAAATGTAAGTGACCCTGACAATGAATCGGGTGATGATGAAGGGGGTGAAATTGAAGTGGATATTACTTTGCCAAGATTGCAAGAAGTTCCTGATCTGGCCACAAATGAATCTCTGACTAGATCTGAGAAGAAAATGATTATGTATATGGAAGAAGGTCATATAGAATTTAGTAATAGAAGAATGCTTGCAGATTTATCTCAAGTGGTTAGCCTTATAGCCAGCTTCCCTTGCCCCCAGTGTTTAGGAAATGGAACTTTGAATACGATTGTAAAGGAAGCTAGGGGACTTGCTGTTCAGTTAGCAGTAGAATGTATAGAGTGCAATGAGACAGAAAGACCTGGTGGAGTTCAGAAACAGAAACAGCAGGACCAACGTATGGCGCAGGGATGTTTTGAGAGGTACCAGCTCAGTTTTGTTGTTGTTATGAAAACACTAAAGCATAAGTGAAATATATTTCTTGCATTTGTTGTTCTTTGAAGTTGGAATTGGAGTTAGAAACATTTGTTTTTTGAGAATTTCCCCAACTTCAGTAAATTTTCTCCTTGATTTAGCCTTCGTCAATCTTTATCGGCCGTTTTCTCAAAACGTATATTTTGGATACATAAATGCCTATAACTTTTTTGTTCTTCATTTGATTCGGCTCAAATTTGAGGTGTAGAAAGCTTATTACTAAATAAAACTTTGTATAGAAGGATATTTCTCTAAGTTTGTTTTGTCATGAAATATTGAGGTATCATTTTGTTATTTTCCAATATTTCTACAATCGCTAACTTATACAACACCACAAATTCTGCTATATTTGACCAATCTACTAATCCTTCTATACAAACATGTGTAATAATGTCAGGTTTACGTACAGCAAGTTTCAGGTAATTTGGTTCATAAACAAAAAAGCCTTAGTGAAAAAACTAAATATTGTTGAAAAATCCAAGATGGCCGCCAGATTATTCAATTTTTTTGTAAAAAAATTTTTTTACATTTTTTTTCATCTAATAGTGACCTAACAAACATATCTAAGGGGTTAAACTAAGATTTTATTCTTATTTTTAAAAAATGGCTGTATTTAGGAGCAGATGCCGTACAATAAGACTGACTTAACATTGGAGTTAAAAAACTTCAGTTTTTCTTTTGGTTTCCAAATGTTTCACAACATCCTAAATGGCCTTCTGTATTCTTGTCTTTCGCTAGTGATTTCCAGAAGTGACAGCAAACTTCCAGGAAAGTATATAATAAATAAAGCAAGGATCAAGCACATCTTTAGTCTTACCTGTGAGACTCCCTCAACTTGATGACCACCATTAACTCTCAGCGTGGCCCTGTTGTCAACTCGTGTAAGAACCACTGTATTCCACTCAGCAAGCTATACGCGGTTGAGGCTGCGAAGCTCAGCAATCCCTGTTCCACAGTCAAATCTGTTGCAAAGGATGATAAGAAAAAAAAGGCTTAATGTTAAATAAATCTCTTTATCCCATATAAAGCAAAATGTGACTTTTTTTTTTAATTCCTTAAAGGAACATTGAACAAAAAATTTATAAATCTAATATTTGCTCATTTTGCAATATATACACACACAAAAAAATAAGTCCACTTTAAAGAAAAATGATTAATTTTAAGAATATTCAACAAGTAGGAAAACAATTTATAATGTAACTATTGATTTGATATTAGTACTAACAAGCTACAAAACGATTAGGATTTTGATGCAAAGCAGTGCAGTGCCCATTTTACTGTGCTATTCTAGAGAATCAAAGCATTGAGGCTGTGAATTGATCTGAGCAAGCCGTGATAAAAGCCTGTGATTAAGCCCTTGTATGAAAATATTCATGATTTTAGAGATTATTCTACAGCAGTTTTTAAAGTACATGAGCTAGCAAATAACATAACTTCATGTTATCTTTCCCAACAATGCCTGATCTTTTGACATGCAGATGCATCAATAAGAAAAAAAAATTAAGCTCACTGAAGACTTACGAACCATTACTCTTTTTTATAGCTTTTTATACACAGTTTCCCAAACTAAAAACTCATTTCCATTGAACAGACACAGGAGTCTTGGACTCTATTTTGATGGTATCTCCCTTGCCTTTGAGATAAAACTCCTTTCGACAGATTAAACACAGGAGCTGTAGACTCAATTCTGACAAAATCACTTACACCTCTAAACCATTGACAGCAGGATAGATGGAGAAGTCCTAGACTATATTTTGATATAATCAACCTTAACCCAAAACTCATTACTATAGGATAGACACTGGAGTCTAGACTCTTTTTGAATGTAATCAGCTCATTATTAGTACACTATAAGGCACACACTGGAATCATTGACACTTTTTTGATTTAATCAGCACAGCTCGAAACTCATTACTAGTATACCATAAGACACACACTGGAATCAAAGACATGATTTAGATGTAATCAGCTCACCTCAAAACAACAAAACCATCATTCAAGGCAATAGAGAAAAAGTCTGTCCAAGCATTGGAAAACTCTTCACTGAAGAGTAGCAAGCCATCAGGTGACCCTGGCTTGAACTCTAGACTAACGCGAAATTCCTTGTGGGCATCCTGAAGCACAGGCAGGGCCAAGTAGTCTGTGCCCTTGAATTTAGGATATCTCACTTCAACATCTGCAAAAATAGAAGAGAATATTTGTAATGGTGAATGATGGTGTCAGGTACTACCTCTGATTTCTAAGAAAATTAACAAAGGACAAATTGGAAAACAAATTTTATTAAAAAGGTAACTTTAAAAAGACATGATATGCAATTAAATGATTTTTTTTTATTATGACACCAAGATTTTGATGCAAAAATTAACAAGCTTACAATCAATGAAATATGAGATTGAACTTTTATTTTGTTTACATAAAGGCATTCTACATTTGAGAATGGGAATTAGTAAGCATGTTGCAACAAGGGATTAAATGGAGAAAATTTAAACAAATAAGCAAAAGAACTTGCTTGTTGTGCTACAGCTGAACAATGAATATTAAAAGAGAATTTCGAGTAATCGTGTTTTCCTCTCTAATATGCTGAATAGTTTTTTTTTAATTTAACAAAGAAGCTGTAGCTCTGGAAAATTATTTATCCAGAATTTGAAATTTTGTCAAAAACACGGCTCTAAACAATTTAAATTTACTGCCTAGCTTAAGTTCCTTGAGCAGTATGGCATATCAATTCAATACAAAGTTTAAGCTACTAACCTCGTTCACACATCTTCCCATAATGTCCCAAGGGACAGAGACATATGGCCTTGCCCTTCACAACAGCACACGAGCCGTTGTTTTTGCACATGAAACCCTTGCACGTTGGGACCTCCACCTCTTGAAGCTCACCAGTAAAAGGTTTGGGAGAATCTACAACTTTTTCGGGCTCAAAGTCCCCTCCCTCTGTAATGTCTAGGGCGTTTATGCTGATCTCCACTTCATCATTTTCTGTTCCACCCTCAGGGATGTTGTAAGTTCCCCGAGAATCCACAATGCTGCTCTGTGGGTAAAAAAAAATTGAGGTTGAAAAAGTCATATCTCATTCATCACTTCGTGGCATAATATAGGCTCAACACATTGAGAGCTCTGTTCAACCCTCAGGGATATTGTAAATTTTCTAAGAATCCACAATGCTGCTCTGAGGGTAAAAAGTGAGGTTGAAAAAGTCATATCTCATCATCACTTTATGGCATAATAATGGCTTAACACATTTAGAGCTCTGTCCATTACAAAGAAACTCGAAGCAATGTGGACTATGGATGTTTTCAATACAGTTCTATCGCACAGAGCTGCTGCTTAGATTTCTCTTTGTGAATCCTGCTGGCTTTAGTCTGTTACCGACATTGCTGTCTGTGCTGCATATATATCACCGGCCCAAAGCAGCCAATCACTGTATCTGATAAGTAAGCTTCAACATTTCATGGCGAACACTTTATTATTTTAGGTATAACGCAGATTATTGAGTGAAAGTAAAATGCAACTTTCAGGAGTTTTAGAAGAAATCCTCCAAATTCGGGTTCTTCTTCAAGATTTGTTAAATCACCCATCATACTTATCTCAAGCTGCTTGAAAACAATTGCGATAAGTAATCCGCATCTACTGCCCCAGACATGAACACTACAAAGATTAGCAAACCTCCGTGGCCATATCAAGCAGTCATTTATACTGATTTCTTGGACTGTAGAAGACAAATACAAATCTCTCGCCCACTCACGCACATCATGCATAGAAAGATTTTGATATTAAATAGTTGTTCCTCTTATATCCTTGTATACTTAAGATAATGTTATGCTTAAGAATATCACTCTAAAAATTAATATGCTTAGTGTTTTCCACTCTTTTATCTGCCTATCATCGAAAGTTAAATGCATTATCTTTTTGGCTTTGCCCATCAACTGACCTCTGGCAGGCTATATCCTCCGGACTGACCGCGCCTGCTGTCCAGCACTAGCGCACTATCACTGCTGCGCCTGTTGTCTGCCTCCAGTGGTGGCAAGCCACGGGTCAGGTCTATACCCTTTAAATGGACAACCTCATTGTAACTGACTATCATCTCGCCATCGTTGTTGTACTTGTTAGAACATTGCCATACAGATATGACTTGAGAATTACTCAAGACCTGCAAAGAGTTTTCTATTATTTGGCAGCTGGGACTGCCTATTGCATAGTCTCAATACTCACTCTGTCAATGAAAGGATAAATTATCACCTACAAACATTTACTTCCCTTAACCTGTAAAAGAATTAAAGAAATGTATTCAGTAAAATTTAAGGGAACAACAGCACTGCAATTTGTAATTGGAGACCATCTATAAACCAACTCACTCAAACCTGTTATAAGAAATTTTTGAGTCTTGGGATTTACAGGGATTTTCCCACTGAAAAAATCTCTTCATTATTCGATTACCTGGTCTTAGAGTCGGATCTGGAATCCACTTCTGTATAAGATGGAGAATCTTTGTTCACGTCAGCCTTTTCATAATCTGTTTCTCTCTTTTCTTCTGGGTGCCAAATTTCTGTAAAGTAAAGCACCCACAAAAAAGCAACAAAATAAATATAATGTTCCAAAGACCTTACTTCTAATGTTGGATTTAGGGTTGCGAGAGCTGTGGCTTGGTGTTTATTTTCCACTATTCATACCCAGCATAACAAAGCATACTATAAAAGGCTCGGAAAAAGATAACCTTACTTGTAATCCCCCCCTCCCCCCCAATCCCCTTTACCTCTCCCACTTCCACTTCTTAATGTTTTTACTTTTTCTACACATTTAAATCAAATTCAAAAGCATATAACCTACAATTTCAAATAAAAATGTTCAAAACATGGAATCTGTGTTTTTTTTCTTTTAAAGAAAATGTTTGTGTGAAACAATTAAGTCTAGGAGTCCAGCAAAAGAACTTAAGAATCGCATGTTTAGAGAGGATTGTTTAGGGCATGCTAACTATATAATTTTAGAGCAAAGGAAACTAAAACTAGAGAGAGAGAGAGAGAGAGAGAGAGAGAGAGAGAGAGAGAGAGAGAGAGAGAGAGAGAGAGAGAGAGAGAGAGAGAGAGAGAGAGAGAGAGAGAGATAGCACATAAGGCCTGAGAAAAAGTAAACCATCAGTTTTATTGGCTTTTTTTTTCAATCATGATTCCTCAAAAATAATGTTGTAACAGATCAAGCTCTGCATTCTAATTGCATTATATCCTCTTCTCAGTGAAGACATAGAAGTTGCGAATCGGAGATGGGCGTGAGTGTCTCTTGGGGGATCCATCCACATGCGTGCTGTGGACGCCGCGGGTAGATTAAACCAGTGTGAAGCTCTCTCGACTGATTATATAATGCATGAATCAAATTAAACCTATCCTAGCCGAGCCAAAACACTCTTTCTCATGAAATCTGCGATCAATCACAAGATGTTGCGTTCAGACGCTGTGTGCATAATTTGTTTGCACTTCTACTGTTTTGACTCTTGAATCTTCGCACGGAGACAATTGTGGGTTGGGTTTTGAAAGGGGGTGAAGCCGATAATTTTCTCTCGAAACAAACCCATCCCCCCAGCCCCCACTCCCCCCAAAAAAAAGGATCCCCTAAAAACATGGAGTTACTAAAATAGAGGCTGAAGAAGAAGAGGAAGAAGAAGAAGAAGAAGAAGAAGAAGAAGAAGAAGAAGAAGAAGAAGAAGAAGAAGAAGAAGAAGAAGAAGAAGAAGAAGAAGAAGAAGAAGAAGAAGAAGAAGAAGAAGAAGAGAGATTGAGCAAGCGCTCCGCAAATTAGTTGCTGTAGTCTGCCGGAGCCAAGGGCGGTAAGTTATTCATGACTTGTGCTTGTCGGGTGTGATGTTCCCTGGTCGAGAGAGACACCCTCTCGCGTCTGCTGCCTGCTCCACAGCCATAGCGCCGAATAATCTCTATTTTCTAACTTTGCAAATGTGAAGAGGACACAACAACAACAATAATAACAATAACAAGTAACGACGTCAGCTTTCCTTAGGATCTACGTAGGCAGCTAGCACACCACATGACAGATGTATGCGAATAATGCCGGATATACATGAATAGCATCTAATCATAACGCCAGACGTGTCTAATTAGGAGCGGAAAGCACTGACACAATGGTTTTTTTACTAAAAGATTTCGTTTTTACACGTCTTCACAAATGAGAGAGTGCCTTTTTTTTGCCTTGAATGAACTTGATGCACTGATCTGCCTCAAGACGTAATTTCACCAATCCCAATTTTTTTTTGTTTAATTGGGTATGGTCGTTTCCACTATTCTTCAACGAAGGACAGACATTTGAAAAATGACTAGACTCGTCAGTTGGAATGTTTCCTACCCCTAAGAGTTGGTGTGCAAAAGACTGTTACTGCATGGGCAGTGCCTTTTCATTTTTAGAGGAAAAAATATGCTTGTATCAATCTGATTAGCGATAACTGCAGTTATAGCACATTGGAAAAACTAAAACAACTGAGACCTTAACCTGTGAAAACATCCATTTGGAAAAAAAATGCAAGTACCCTGAATCTACAAACAGATTTACAATAATATCTCGTGTATATGGGTTATCACCTTAGTCTGAAATCAAGGTGGGATCCAGTATATATTACATTTTTTATTGCGTACTTATGAAATCAGCTAATTTCCTGACATGCTGTTCCGTCCTTTGTTTTTATGTTTCATTATCTGGGTTCTCTGACATAACATAGCTTTCTGTAAACTTCTATATTTTTCAATATTCCACAATCTAAAAATTTACTAAAACGAACCAAAAAGAAAAAAAAGGGAAACGAATACAAATAACATTTCATAAGTATAATACGGAGAAATTCTTTAAAGAGTTCGCATGCCAAAACATAAATGATGTTCCATTAGCCATATGGAAAACTTCGCGTTGACATAGGGTTATAGATTATACTCTTCTCCTCAGTAACCGTAATAAATAAGAAAATATGCCAGAAATATCATTTTGGATCTCACCTGCACAAGTCATGCCATCAGGGTTCATGTTAAAGCCTGGTCTACACTGACAGAAGAAGCCTCCACTCTTTATGTCCACGCAGATCTGTTGACATGGGTTCTTCACCGCCGTCGCGCATGTTTCTGAGAGATAGAGAGTGAGAGTACAGGACGTAAGAGAAAGCTGCAAGAGAAACTCGAGGCTGACGCAAACGGAGCGAAAACGTCGCAAAATTTCCTAATATGTCTTAATTAATCTTTGGATAGGAAGAAAAGGATAAAATAATGACGCAGCTGTTTAAATACAGAGCTTTATGATACCTCATTGCTTACTTATAGCTGGTGAAATATCTCAAGCTGTAGTAATGCATGACTGCTTTGGTTTTAAACATTTTAAGTTTCCTAGATTTCAATAGCCTTTTAAGGCTTTACGCAGACATGATAGAGAAAGGCACATGCCTATCATCTAGCACAACATAAGAATCATTCATTTAGAAACGCAAAAGATATGTGAAAAGCTCTGCCCTACTCCAGCCCCCCCCCCAAAAAAAAAAAAAAAGAAAAAAAAAATCCTTCACAGAGAAAAGCAACACATATAATCTGTGATAGCCGCTGCTTAGTTCGATATCAAAACCGTCCATACAGAAACGCAACGAACCCCTGTCTAGCTGTATAATAGCAAGCATCCATAAGGAAAGGCAACACATATAATGACCTCTGCCTACCTCGATTTAACAATCATCCATATACTACGGCAATACGTCATATAGCGTCAGTTTAGCGCGATCCAATAATTATCCCAGTAGGCAAGCAATAACATTTATACGATAGGCCGTGCCTAACCCAATCTAACAATTACATAGAGAAAGGCCATACATGTACGCCATAGTCCTAAAAAAGCTGTTCCTAACTGGATCTAACAAACACCCATAGAGAAAGGCAATACATTGATGTATGAGATAGCCCCTGAATGGCTCGATCTAAAAAAAAACAGCTCTAAGCACTGCATATAAATATTCAACGGCAGATCAGGAAATCATTATGCTTCCTTGATACTCTTCTATCTGTTAGGTTTAAGCGACTTCGATCCCATGAATTGAAAATAAAATCGCGACAAACAAAAATAATATCAAAGTTAACTTGCGGCGCTGAATTTTTTCTTGAGAACAATCAGTCGGTGATACATAAACACTATAAAGCGTCTCAAGCAAAAGCACTATTGCAGATTAAAATCGATATTCCAGTCTAGAGTGGTTTGATCGATGAAGTGGACATTAGCAAGTGGTTCCTATTGAATAATAACTTGCAAAAAAAATGGCTGTATATTTCAACCTCAGATTGTAGACCATCTCGATAGAAGAGTTTCTTTTTTATGGGATACACAGTTTTATATTCTCTCTGTCTCTGTCTGTCTGATTGTCTGTCTGTCTGTCTCTGTGTCTGTCTCTCTCTCTCACTATTTATATATATATATATATAATACACACACACACATATATATATATATATATATATATATATATATATATAAATGAAGACCTATTAGAACAGTGCCAACAAGAGACAATGGAGACAATCATTATCCGGAGGAGGTGGAGGTGGATAGGTCACGTACTCCGCAAGGAACAAGATGCCATCCCTCGAGTAGCCGTTCAATGGAGGCGAAAGGGACACAGGAAACGCGGGCGACCGAAAACCACCTGGAGAAGGAGAGTGGAGGCAGAGGCAGCACCCATGGGACAGTCATGGGGCACCTTGAGGATGCTGGCTCAGGACCGTGAGCAATGGAAGGAGTTTGTTGGTGCCCTTAAATGCCCACGGCAAAAAGGGCAGTAAGTAAGTAAGTAATATATATATATATATATATATATATATATATATATATATATATATATATAATACATATATAAACATTTGAAACATAGAACAAAGTATGTATATCTGGACGACGCCATCTGCGGCTAAGAAATCAATGCCATTTTTTAAGGCTACGACGTACATTCCGTTTTTCTTCGCAACCTCATTCTTTTCTCTCAAAAGTAATTCTTCGGAGTAACGCGTCGGGTGAAGAAATTGAAAGGCAGTAAGGGTCTTTTTCGACTACTTTAGACACAGCGAGAGGCTCAAACGGTCGCGTACTCTTAACATCGGTGATCGTGAGCACTTGGCTAAACAAACAGTCCTGATGAACAAGACGGGTTATCTCCTACATCTTCCCGAACGGATCCCCACCCCCCTCTCGTAACACAAGAGACCCATTATACTGAAATATGTCTCGACGGTTTCAAATCTTAGTACAAATTCGGCCGACTCTTCAAGCTCACAAGGAAATGATGGAGAAGATTAACCCTTTGAGGAGAAAAAATTTGCAATTATTTTTTTTCTTTCTCTTTCACAGACAAAATTAGGGGCTGAATATATCCACATTGGAACAGTTAATTATGGTATGGTGAGCACGATATGAAAAAAAACCACACACAGACACACACACACACATAAGTATAGAGATTATCTCTCTCTCTATCTCTCACTCTCTGTATTTTTTCTTCACTTCAAAAGATAGCACGTCCGTCCACACATTACCATTCTGAACCAGACAGTTTTAATTCTCTCTAAACATCTTTTTTTTTTTTGGCTTCATAGTGATATAAGGAAATATCTCTCTGTATCAAAATTCGATATTTTCTAACAAAGTGTGTATGAACCACCGTAAAATGCGTATACCTTTACTCAAATGCTATAGAGTGCCCTTTTTTCTTTGTTAGGGCACAAAATCAGATGTAGAAGACGCAAGCTGTTTCAAAATAAAAAAAATAAAAAATAAAAAGACGTCACTGAACAGAACAACAAGGACTCAAGATAAACAAAACAAAACAAAAAGCGCAGCATTATGTAAAGACAGCCATTTCTTTATGACCAGGCGAGTGAAAGGAAAGTTATTATCTTAGCATAAGGCATTGAAAACGTCCCGTCGTTCTTTCTACGACCGTAGCAAAGCTCTCATCCACCCCTCTCCTTCACTTTAAGCTTTTTTTTATTATTAATTAATGTTCATGAACGTTGGCAAAAAACCTAGTTTCATATTTCCTTTGTGCCTGTCTAATAACTATAGAATATCATCCTTTTATTCAAACAATTGAAAACTATTCCTCGTCATTTCAACGAGAAGGACTAATTCAGATGTTGGCTCAGGAAAACAATCGATCTTTACATTGCGAAACCCGTACGGGCCCGGGAATAAATGGGATCGAGGCGAGTCTTGCCAGATTGTATTGAAGAAATGCATCTCATGACCGCACATATTGACCTTTTACCGCGCGCTAGAGCTATACATATTACACGTACCGCTATTGTTGTTCTTGTCTCCTAATGCTTTTTCGTAGCACGTAGTGGATTTTCCTCATCCGAGCAACGCACCCCCCCCCCCTTCCATTAGGGGCACGGCTTGGATGAGCTCTCAGTCTCCTTTTAATCGACAGGTTTTTAAAACTCCTAGCCGCAATTACGATGCCTGATTATATCTTTAATATCATAACTGTAATGTGAAGAGAAAGGGGTAAAAAGATCATATGCATGTCATAGTGCTGCATTGTAATTCAACCACTAGTCTTGACCAATGTCTATAGCTAAAGATTCCTCGAAAGTAAAGCAGTTAAAAAAAATGCATTCAATACTATGAAATACGTTAAAGCATAAACACATCTATCGCTAAAGATTCCTCAAAAGTAAATCAAAGTTTAAAAAATGCATTCAATACTATGAAATACGTTAAAGCATAAACATATCGATAGATCAATAGGAAAATGTCTTTGTTTCTTAATGCCTTATCTACTGCCTCGGCGTAAATCACGTAAATCGTAAAAAAAGGCATAGATTATAGGGTGAAATAAGTAGGGGAAAAAAAACCCAGATCGCCTCTACTCGTTACAGTATGGTGGTGATTAGTGCGATAACGACGGTTCTCCCAAACCTCGAGCCTGCTCTTGACTGGTAACAAACCATCGGATACGTGACGCTAGTCCTGGTCTTAAGAATTGTACTCTAATCTGCTGTATCATCGATCCAGACATTATTAACCGGACCAGAGAGGATAGATATACCAGGCATTCAAAAAACAGCCCCACCGAAATGGGGACACCGCCATTTATCGGGTGCTAAACGACCAGTCTATAGCCGTAAGAATGTGTTCTACTGTTTGTTTTTTTACATCGCCTAAGTCTTGGAGAGACAAATGTAGAAGACGTTTTTGCCTTGTCACGTATAGAGCAGGTTAAGTGGGGTCCGAGGCCATTAGAAGATGGTCCAGCCGGGGAGAAAGCGCGGAACATTATTTTTATGAAATATTCGAAGCTTTATCCAAAGAGGTCAACAGTACTGGCGCCCCGTAGACAGCAAATCGTATGCCGACCTTCGGGGAATCAGCCTGAGTTCAGAATGACGCTTTGAAAAAGTTAAGGCGACTTGGAACTTGTTACAGCACTTGACAGGAGAAGATCTGACAAGCTGGGAAATGACTGAGAGAGAACGGGCCATTATCCAATAATCGATCTGCCAAAGCCAAAACACAGCGACGAGAGCGAGTCGTCGCCTAGGTATCAGTGGCGCTTTGCGTGTACTGTCTTGAGGGTAGATTTATCCTGGTTTCGAGTAGCTCCAATTAGGCGGACTAAGTTATTTTACGTGAACTTATTCGGAACGCGCTTTTTAGTGTACTATTCACACCTGTATGATTTAAAAAAAAAAAGATTCCATAAAGAAAACGTTCCGAATATGACTTGTATCCGATTTTCCCAAACTTAAAAGCAAATTTGTTTTTAGTTATCTATAGACATCTCAAATTTAATCCGAAAAGCAAAATACATTAAATTTTAATTTCAACTATTACTAGACAAGCAAAGTATATGTTTCAATACAAAATAGCATGGGTTCTGTATTTACGATGCACTGAACATTAAGATGTACCCCTCAGGTTTCTGGAATACACAGCTAATTTTAGGCCAGGGAAGTAAGAAGCAAGGCGTAGAGAACTTTTCGCTCAGTTTCTATGATTATACCTTTTTGGGAATTTCTTTTTTTTTTACCGGTGCAACAGGCAGCGCTTACATTCCATTAACCTACATTGCACAATGCTGACTTATCATTTGTAGCTACGCAATATATGTATTTGCATTGGGGAAACAGATTTTTTCTTCAAGTGCTGAAACATAATTATTCAACAAACTATATTTTAACAAGGCAATTTCCCTTCGCACGTCGGTATAATGACAAAAAAAGTAAAGCACTAAAGCGCACGATAACTGACAGTTTTTAGATTTAATGACTAAAACTAGCGTATAAAAAGCGAGACATGATTATTTTAGAGACCCAAATACTCTCTCACCTTTGTACACACTTACGCACGTTTCCGTTAGCCTGCGTGAAAAAATGCTACTGCTCTTTACATGAGCGGAAGAAGATGCGATGTTGCAATGTTTGGTGCTACTAAAAACGCTAAAAAACCAAAATAGAAAAAAAAATTATTTTGAGCTGGTTGTGTTGCAATAAGCGATTTGAAGAGTGTAATTTCAGATAAACTTAGAGGCATTAAATAGATTTGAAACGGAAAGGATAATGTTTTACACACAGCACGACCGGATATAATGTACAAATAATTACACATTATTCGGAGAACATTAAATTTTGTTTTCCGACGAAAGCGTAGATTCGCTTCGAGATAAATGAGCTGAACTGAACACTCGCGGCCGATGGCTATCGCAGCGGAAAGTTCACGTGTTCCTAGAAATTCTAAACTTACGGTTCGTGAAATGAATGGCACAAACGCGGACTTTGGACATGATAGACAGATAGATGTTATGTATATAGAAAAACAGAAATATAGAAGTAACAGACAACTCAGTAAATCGATAGGGAGGGAATAGAAAGGGAGAGAGATATGAAAGAAAGAAAGAAAGAAAGAAAGAAAGAAAGAGGTTATAGGTATTTCTCAGCCGAGACTCAAGACAGATTTTTACCCTACAAGCCTTTAACCAGCGCAAATTCAACTCGTATTTTAGAACATCATGATACCGTTGTCTGTTTGGCGCTGATTACGAGCATTTCATAATTTATATATTATGCACTGCCTAAAGCCGGAAACCCATTTACAAACAGGAGAGCTAAAGGAAAGTGCAAATGAAAGATTTTCCAAGGCCATTAAAACATGAGCTGTACTTGTACAATCGTTTCACAAATTAATGTTCTATTTTTTTTATTTTGGGATCAGCAATGCAGAGAGAACCAGTAGTATACAGAGTGGGGGTTCTGGACCACCTTGCACGAAAAACATACCTGGCCTACATACACTCGAACCCCAATTGTCCATGTACGCCAAACACGCATGGCCTACACACACTCGGGAGGCAATTCTTCATGTACGCCAAACACGCCTGGCCTACATACACAATTGTTGCAATTGTGTATGTACGCGAAACACGCCCGGCCTACATACACAATTGCCCCAATTATTTATGTACGTGCCCGGCCTACATGCACAATTGCCAACTACTTATGTTCGTGAACCGCGCCAAGTACTTATGTACCCCCTAGATCCCGATTGATTAACCAGGAAGGGCCCGCCCCACCCCCCTGGCGGGCCCCCAAATACCGCAGCCAGATAGTTTCTTGCAGATGGAGGGCCATTTAGATAGACGCTGTGCTTTAGGTATACCAGAGAGATGAAGGGTCACAATGACTGCTCCTGGCTTAAGAGCGGGGAAACCGAAGTCTGCGAAAAGAGCTGCCTGTGGGAGCATCGCAAAATCCACCTGGCTAAGATCCGCAAGGGCTGTAAAGTCCCTGTGCCTTGTAGGTCATGTGGGAAGGGGGTTCAGAGTGACATCCCTCTATGTAGGGCGTGTGGGCGGGAAAAAGTCCGTCTGCGGCAAAAAGCGTTGGAGCGGAAAGCTCGAATAGTCTTTGATTCGGTTCTAGAACAGCTTATTGCTGAACGAACGCCCATTTAAAGACTTGCGTTGCCTAGGGTATACCCACCCAACTCGGTAGCTATGGATAAATACATAGAGCAACTTCTGGCAGAGATGCCCGATTCGGCTCTCCACGATGTGGTCAGAAACATCCTGGACGAGCCCATTCCCGAGGCTGAGAAAAAGCGTTTGTTGAGACCTCTAAAGCCCCGGAAATATCGGCCTATTCCTCCGCCGCGCAAGGTAAAAGAGAGGAAAAGGAAGGCCACTGAGAAGGAATTCGACCCTATACCTCGACACAAGGTTCTGAGGTCTGTGAAAGACTATCAAGATTAGCTCCTGGGCCTGTTTGAAGAGAACGAGCCGGAAGAACTCACCTTCAGGCAGACACCATGGGCGCTCGGAAATTTCTTACACGGGTGGCAGATGGATGTGCCCCAGGGGCATCCACAAGGTGCTGACCCCAGGGTTTTCCTCGAAAGTATAGAACCCCAGATCTGCAAGAAGCTGGAGGAGGAGCTCGAAGCCCTCAGAGGGGGATTGAAGTTCCAACTGGCTCTCAAAGTGGATCTTGTGAAGGTCAACCCGGATGGTAGTGAGGAATACACAGATCCTGTTCTACGCCACAAACAGGAGGCCGTCCTCCAGAAAAGTGAGATCAAGGCAGCCCTCCAACAAGCATTCCCAAGGCTGCTGGAAACCCTCGAAAAGTGGACCCAGAGAGGATCTGGTTGGGCTGTAGTGCAGGTTCACACCCTTTGGCTAGACATTGCCCGGTATCAGCCCCTTCGGGGTGGTTCCTACATCCCACTGCCGCCGGCACTGAAAAACAAGAAGGCGGTGGTCAACGTGAAAAACATGGATGACCACTGCCTGCGATGGGCCCTCCGATCTGCCCTGTTTCAAGCTGCAGATCACCCACACAGACCCACCAAATACCCCACCGCAGATGGACTAGACTTCACCGGCATCGATGCCCCCACACCCATCTCTCAGATCGCCTCGGTTGAGCGCCAGAACAACCTTGCCATCAACGTATTCGGCTGGGACAAGCGGGGTGATCGTGCACCACCTCAGCAAGCAGTCAGAAGAGGAGGCCAGGATCAATCTGCTGTTGATTGAGAAAGCGGGCAAGTTTCACTACACCTGGATCAAGGACCTCAACCGCCTCCTCTATGACCAGAGCAAGCATCGGGAGCGCAAGCACTTCTGTGAGCGCTGTCTCCATGGCTATTCCAGGGAAGACCTTCTGGAGGACCACAAGTCAGAATGCCAGGGAATCGGGCAGACAGCCGTCAGGGTGGAAATGCCTCCCCAGGGCAAGAACAAGCTCACTTTCCAGAACCACCACAAGCAGCTGCCAGCACCCTACATTATCTACGCCGATTTCGAAGCCCTCACCACGAAAGTCGAGGGACCCGAGCTCGACCCGACAAAGAGCAACATCCAGAGGACACATCACCACGAGGCATGCAGTTACTGCTATGTCAAGGTGCGGTGCGACGGGAAGACAGAGGCGCCTGTCGAATACCGGGGGCCCAACGCGGTAGAACACTTCAAGAGGAAGAGCGTGGGATAAAAAAGGCATTGGCGAACCCCCAAACCATGAGAATGACAAGTACAGACTGGGAGAGCCACAGGACTGCGCGCAGATGTCATGTGTGTGACGGACTCCTGGAAGGAGACTCTGTAAGAGACCACTGCCACATCACCGGTAAGTACCGAGGGGCCGCCCACAACGCCTGCAATCTCAAACTGCGGCTAAATCCGAAGACCACTACCATACCAGTTGTGTTCCACAACCTGCGGGGGTACGACAGCCACTTGCTGATGCAGGTGATATCCAAGGTGGAGGGGCGGATTTCCTGCATCCCCAACAACACCGAGAAGTACATCAGCTTCTCCCTGGGATAGCTGCACTTCATCGATAGCGCCCAGTTCCTGCAGGCCTCCCTCGACAAGCTGGTATCCGCAACTAAGCCCGAGGCCTTCCAGATCACAGCCCGATATGAGCTAGACCACCAAAAGCGCAAGCTGTTGATGCGGAAGGGTGTGTACCCCTATGAGTACATGGACTCCTGGGAGCGTTTCAAGGAGACCAAGCTTCCACCTAAGGAGGTCTTCCACTCCAAGCTCTCGGATGAGCATAACCGTGATAGTGACTACGAGCACGCCCAGAGGGTGTGGGAGACCTTCGGGTGTCAAACCCTAGGCAACTACACCGACCTCTACTGCCGGACCGACGTGCTGCTCCTTGCCGATGAATTTGAGAACTTTTGAAAGACCTCCCAGAAACAATATGGGCTGGACCCGGCGCATTATTACACCAGTCCAGGCCTATCTTGGGATGCCCTCCTCAAAAAGACCGGAGTAGAGCTGGAGCTGCTCGCAGATTATGACCAGCACCTCTTCATCGAGAAGAGGATGCGGGGCGGCATATCGATGGTGTCTAAGCGCCACGCCAAGGCGAACGACCCCGCAGTAGAGGGCTACGACCCGGAGAAGCCCAACAACCACATTCTCTACCTTGACGCTAACAACTTGTACGGGTGGGGCATGAGCCAGCCCCTTCCGACTGGCGGATTTCGATGGGTAGAAAACTGTGATGGGCTGGCCGGTACAATAAAAGACCAACCGGCCGACGGGCCCGAGGGCTTCATCCTCGAGGTGGACCTGGAGTACCCCCAGGAGCTTCACGATGAGCACAACACCTACCCGCTCGCTCCAGAGCGCATGGTGGTTCAGAAAAAGTGGATGTCAGAGTATCAGCATGGCCTTCTGGGCGCAGGGGTGATGTCCGCCGAGGTCGAAAAGCTGGTCCTCAACCTCCGCGACAAGAACCACTACGTGCTCCACTACCGCAACCTCCAGCTTTACTTGGGACTCGGGATGAAGCTGAAAAAGATACATCGCGCCCTGTGCTTTGAGCAGAGTCCCTGGATGGAGCCCTACATTCGGATGAACACCGAGCTACGAAAGCAGGCCACCAGCGCCTTCGAGAAGGACCTCTACAAACACGCCAATAACTCTGTCTTTGGTAAGACCATGGAGAACCTGCGAAAGCGAGTCGACGTGAAGCTGGTGCGCTCGCACGAGGAAGACAAACTGCGCCGCCTCATCGCCAGCCCGTCTTTCGCCAGAGTAAACATCTTCGACGACGACCTCGCCGCCGTGGTGGTCCACAAGAGCCGTCTAGTCCTCAACCGCCCCGTATACAGGGGCATGAGAATTCTCGACCTATCGAAGACCCTCATGTACGACTTCTACTACGGGCAGCTGAAGAACCAGTACGGAGAGCGGTGCCAGCTCCTCTATACCGACACCGACAGCCTCCTCCTTGAGATCCAGACGGAGGACGTCTATCGCGACATGGGCCAGCATGCAGGTCTATACGACACGTCCGAATACCCACGCGAGCACCCTCTGCACAGCGTTGAAAACAAAAAGGTTGTCGGAAAGATGACGGACGAATGTGCCGGGCGCCCCATTGCGGAATACATCGGCTTGCGCCCCAAGATGTATAGTATCCTTGAGGCTAACGGGGATAACATAAAGAAGGCCAAAGGTGTGAAAAAGTACGTTGTGAAGAAACACATAAGACACAAACAGTACAGGGAGGCTCTCTTCGAGAAAACGGCCTTCCACCACGGCATGAATGTCCTACGATCAGAGCGCCACCACATCTATGGGCAGCGCCTCCACAAGGTATCGCTGTCCCCCTTCGACTCCAAGCGGTGGATCGCAGAAAACGGGGTGGAAACTCTGGCCTATGGGCACAGGGATGCCTTACCAACAGGCATGCCAGGGGGCACAACTGAGATGGACGATTACATTGACGAATTGCTCAACGGTTGAGAACACCATCGCGAGTTAGTTGAGTGTCAGGAGGCACAACCAGAAGCTCCTCACGGACAAACCCCCGACTAGGTCCTTGACTTGCGGAGTCAAGATAATAAAGCACAGGCTCGCCGGGCTTAGTCACGGAGCGCCCGAGCCGGTAAACCTGGAGGGACCACACAGGGTCAGTGGCGCGACGCCGCCCACCCTCGAGTTCGCCAGGCTGATAGAGGAAAGGAACACCAACCCCCGAAGAGAGCTTCTGCTCTTGAAGACCGACAGGGCGGCCGGGAACCGTAGAAGAGGGCCCTCCGCTCACAGACTTCGCCCTAATGGCCTCAGAAGGACGCTTACCGGTCAGCCGGGTGACCTCTCCATTCAGAGCAGAGACGACCGCAGGCAGCCGCTGCACTCACTCTGTCGATCGTCCACCAACAGGCAGCCGCATCTCCTGGGCGTACTGGTGGCCAAAGAGCCTCTCAGACAGAGTTCTGTTCCACCGCTCCACGATTCCTTGGTCCCGGTGGGAATCGACCCGGCCGCGCCTGGCCTCGACGTTGTGCCTAGCAAGGAGTTGGCTAACTGCCCCCATAAATTCGCGTCCAGGATCCACCTGCAGCAGCTTGGGCCACTTCAGAGACCCCCGTTTGTAGATGCGAGACAGGGCATCGGCGACCTCTGCTGCGCCCTTGCTAGTCAGAGGCTCGGCCTCCTTGTACCGCGAGGCAACGTCGACTACGGTGAGGGCGTATTTATAAGTCCTCCGTCCCACGCGGTCGTGGGGAAGGAAGAGCAGGTCAGCTTGATGGACCTCGTTTGGCACCTGGACATCAAACTTAGGTCTCGGTATGCGCCGCACCGCAGGCAGGTAGATCTGCCAGATGGCTTGTTTCTTCAGCCAGTCCTTAGCCTCATCGAGAGGGGCCCCCGCTGCAGACGCCAGCTTCTTGATGGCATCGATTCCTTTCCAGTAGCCCCCGTTGCTATATTAAATCCTCGACAGGTGAGAGTCTATTGTCACGTACTCCAGAAGCCCAACCAACCTCCAACACTCCGAGCGCGCGCATGTAGGCCAGAAAAAATTGGGGGTCACACAGTCTATCTCTTAGCGATCTTGTATGTCACAAGGCCGGTTACGGCCATCCCCAGGACGATGAAGACAATTTCGCGGTCTTTTTGGGCGCTACTAGGTGTATAAAAGTCGGAAAGCTGGGGCTCGGTTACTAGCGGGTCAAGGGTTTCCCCGGTGAGGCGGGTGTACTCGCGCCATGCTGCGTCGGTGTCGTGGAAGTCCTGGACTGCCTGGTGTTGTTCCCTGAGTTTTTTGTTGATCCAGTCAAGGCGTTCAGTACGCTTCTGAGATCATTCAGCCTGGGCGCTCTGCAGCTGCTCGACGGCTCTGTCGTGTCTTTTCTGTTCTTCGGCTGTATCTCCTTTGTCGAGCTTCGAGAACAGGTAGTTGCTCCCCGAGAACGCCAGAGCGTTCACGAGGGCGCCTCCGACGAGAAGCGCGACGCTAGCCATTGTGCTACTCCGAAATATTAGCGGGGATTATCTTTCGTTTAATCAACTCGTTCTTAGTTAAAATGGCGAACGAGACATTCATGAACACTAGCCCGGCGTCGCGTACCGTCAGGTCGAGTTTTGGCAGCGACCCTTTGATGGCCATCTGATCAAGTTTTGCGTACCCTATCGCAAACCCGCCGACCAGGGCGGTATGATACAGGGTGTTCGCTATAGCTTTTCCGTCAATCGAAGCCATGGTGTTGTTATTCCATATAATGTGGATTATCCGCAACCTTCAATTGCTGAGTAGACCCCGCGCTGTTCTGCAGGGTCGGGGGCTTTTTCTTCTTTGGCGGTGGCGACGGTTCTGCGCGGTGAAACTTAGACCAATAGGCCAGCACCACAACAACAGCTACCAGCATGCCTACAGGCCAGGGGAACATAGAGCCATCCGCTTCTTTTTTGTCGCTGCGTCGAAGCGGAGCGGCTTCCTCGTCGGGCGGCCCCGGATCGGCCACGAACGCGGGATCCCGTAG